>CAUJRU010002268.1:0-85601 GCA_963277665.1 Viscum album
ATTAGGATGATGCTTCTAAAAGAAAATATGAGGGTTACATAAAACCATGTAACTAACATTCACATACTCTTGATAGGGTAATAACGATATAAATCATGGTCAAATGTATTTTTTTTGGAATGAGAGAAGTGAAATGAGGTATTGATACTTGATGAATGGTGGGTTTTAGTGATTAAATAATGATTAGTTTTTGAATAAGGATACAACTACTGGGTGTAATTATATAATATATTTTTCGTATAAAATAGTTTTTTAAGTTATTTTAATGGTAACTAAATAAATAATCCCCAATTTTTTAGTTAATTTTTCATTTTACTATTTGAATTAAAACTGCTATCGTATATTTCTTATAGACAGATAAATAATTATTTACCCGGATATATTTCTTATTCCTATATAATAAATGAAATTATTTCCTAATTTGGAACATATAATTATAAATATAAAATTAATACTGAATTATAGAATTTATAAAATTGGTTTCAATAAATTCCAATCGGATACATGTATTAGTCATAAAAACATTTTTTTAGATAAGTTTAAATAGTATTTTTTCAAATTTCAGGAATATATTTATTATTGTAATACCCTATACATTATGCCATTATATAAATATATTTTGATAATGAATTTGGTTGTAAAAATTTAAAATAATGATTATATTTTGACTATCTCATAAATAAATAAATTTTAATGTTATAATAAATTCAACCTAAGCTACATCTGATGTGTTGAAAAAAATAATTAAATTTATTTTATCAAAAATATAATCTAAAAAGGATAATCATAAATTTTATGTAAAATTAATTTTTTATTGATGATAAATTGTTTTTCTGAAATATCAATCTTTTTAACTATAAAAATATTACATAGAACATCATTAGTTTTTATAAGCATTTAAAAGTATTTAATATGATGTTTTCATTAATAGAATATTTATATCTAAATAATAAATCATAATTTCATAACATATTTTTATTGTTTCCAAATATACAATAGTAATCCCATGGGTCTATTTATCCAAAAAAAGTAATAATGAACAATTTTATTGCTTATTATTGGTCACAATGAACCCTGATCATATTGGACAACATTACTAATATAGATAGCCATATATCACTATAAATACACCCATATATTTAGAATTTATCATTTTCTGCATCCACATCATTGTTTAATATCATATAAAAAATGAATATTTTATTTATAAATATTTATGCTTATATTGTAGTGAGGTTCATGCATTTAATTCTTCTAGTTGATTGATGTAGACCATAACTTTATATTTCCCTTTATTTACCCAATATATATCAATACATTGTAATATTTGGTATGATATTGGGTATTATTTCAGACATAATTTTTTATTCTAAAACTATGAATTAATGTGTTATTGTTTTTTAGTGTTCTTCTTCAATCTCTTTAGTCATTCGAATTTTATAATTCATATGAACTCATGATTTTTAATTTCCATAATATAATTAATGGTCCATATATGTGAAACTATTGTAAAACATCATATAATATAAGGAAATGAAACATATCAATTATTTAAAAGAAAACAATTGTTTTTTATTTGAAACATATTATTGGGAAAAACAGAATTATTTGATTCAAACACATTTTAAAAATTGAGGATGATGTAATTTTTAAAAAAAAACCAACTGAGTTAATATATTGACATTTTTTAAAACAATTCTAAAAAACATGGACATTGAATAAAAATATTTCCAATTAAAGATAAATTAAAATTATTTTTGTATTAATAATCTCTTTTTATAATTCATGTTCCAAAGAAAATAATATTTTGAAGAATGTATGTAAATTTGAATAATATAAATTTTATAAAAAAATAGGCCTTATGAAGGAAAAATGAAATTATTCCTTCAACGAAAATATATAGAAACATGAAAGAATTCTTGAAGATGAAATATATTATTATCTATTTTTTAATATACATATATATATTAATCTAAAAACGTAGTATACATGAATAGAAACATAATACATATTTAATAAATAAATAATTATTTTATACAGATAAAAACATAATTATATACTGTATATATATGTGCAGTCACAATTAAAAATACATATTATTAGTGTATATTAACACAGAATCCCTTACATCACACTTAACTTTAGTGGACAGGTCATTAAAATATTCTATAATGGATTCTATAATGATGAAATTTTATAATAAAACCATATAAAATTTTATAATATCAGACATTATCCACTAATAATATCACACCTCTGTTACATTAGAATAATATTTTTTACTATTGTTTCATGTATTAACTACATCATTTTCTAAGGAATACGTTATAGCGTAAATAATTGTATTTTTTGGTATGATATATAAAAATCATCTATATAACTATATTAATGGTATTAATAAAATATTTTTTCAATATATACATGTTTTCTATGAAATATATAATTTTGGACATGGAATATGAAACACATCACTTCATAGAGATGGTGACCATACGTGCGTCGGAGAAAAAATATCATTTCATTAAAAGGTAAAAGGGAAAGGAAGTGGATGATATGTTCTTTTTATAGAATTTATATAATATAACATGTATCATATATATTCATTATTTCAATAATTGTTACTATTTATGTAAGTCTGTAAAGAAATAAAAATCAGATAGATTCAGGGGGTGGTAGTCCATTGTACATAAAAGGGATGTATTCATTTACCATTTGGTTGAGTAGTATTGTCCTAAATATTATTAAAAAAATATTATAATAACATTTAATGATAAATAATCGTATAATTATTTGGTTAGTTATTATTCAAAATTTTAGATAGTAAATATGATGAAAAAGGAAGTGTTTTGTTAAGACTATTACCCTCTATTAGAGAAATTTCTATTGCGTCACTTTTTTAGGATATGGGGGTTGGTATCATGGGATGACGAGAACCTATTAAAATTTAACAAGAATATTTTAGAGATATTTTGTTTGTTTTTTCTAAATAATGATTATAGAGTTGTGAATATGTGAGGGGAAAGGGTTCCCCTTTATAAATATGAGAGAGTCGAGACAATATATTTTTTACATGAATATCATATACTCATTGTTAACACGCACAAAATTGATAAAAAATTAATCATTATAAAAACTAATATGATATAAGGTACATATATTTTTATATAATAGATGTTAAAACCATTTTTATATCATTTTAGAAACTATATTTTAAGAATATCGCATAGGTATACCCATTTTAACCATTACCACAATAATAAATTTTTATTCTGTTTACTAATAATTATTAAAATAAATTATTTAAAAAATAATAACTAATATTAATTATTGTAATGAAAAATATATAATATACTCTATTAAAATAAGTTTTCTATATTTTTTAGAATTTATTTTAAAAAATAAAACTCAAAATAATGTTAATAATCATGTTTTAATGAATGTTTTTTGAATAATGAAATGACCTTATATTAACTATATGACTATTTCTCATGAATAAAATGATTTAAATTCATATACATTGATATGAATTCTATATAATTTACTTAAATCAGTCATATCTAATTATTTTTTAAAATGATAACAATGGAAATAAATTATGAATTAAAATATTTATTTTTTCAAAAAAGAAACATTTATTAAAAATAATACATTTCCCATGTAATGATCATATAAATATTTTTTTAAACATTATTATTAATGACTTATTAATTAAACATATTTTAATAAAAGACTATAACTAAAATTTTGAATAGTTAAAATGTACCTTATCTATTATTCTTAAAATTTTGTTTCAAAGGGAAAATATAAAAAAATCTTTCTTGGGTTATTTTGACCAAGTATAATCAAAATAAATATTAGTCATAAAAATTTGATTATTTTTTGGATGAAAAATTAAAATGCTCAATGTATATTTTTTAAATCAAAATATAAAATTTTTACGTACTTTTATTTAATATTAGTGTTAACATTCTTATATCATTTGAAAATATCATCCAAAATAATGTAATTTATATCAGATTCTAATCAAATAATTGTACTTTTTATATCATCATTTGTTCGACATATTTCTTACACAATTTCTAGATTTCAATAAAATACCATTACAATTATATTCCTCCTATATCTCAATATATATCTTCTAGTTTCAATAATCATGATAGGGCCTTCATATTAATATTGATAAAGTTAATTTTTTTTAGTTGAGTAATTTTATTATGTTTGGATGGTATTACCATAAAAATGAAATGTGTAATATTCCATTTATATTTGGGATGATTCATGAAATATTAAAATTGTAAGTAAATACTCATATCAATTCCAAAACATCCAAGGGTCTGATGTACCTAAGTGTTAAGATTCCCTCCTTATTAAACATTTGTCCCTTTTTAATGGAGAAATAATGTATAAATCATGATCTCATTGTTGAAATACCAATTCATTCCTCTAGTTTTCATCACAAATATTTTTTCATCATTTGAGATACTATAATGTGATTTTAAATTGTATTTACATTATTCATTGTATCATTAACATGTTCTTGGAATATTAGTTTCCTCTAACCAACTACATCCACACATATTGAAATATTCAATCCATTACTATATAATTATTCATATATTACAAATTGAATACATGAATGGGCCTATTTTTATCAGAATAGTATTAAAAGGTCATATAATTATCCAAAATGTCTTGAATATTGTGTGGTCAAGAAATAAACATGTCATTATAAAATTTAATATTCCTCTCAGACATTACATTTCTTGGAATATGGCAAGAAGTTCTCTGATGAAGCACACTGTCAATATACTTCTGAAGACTCTACTAGAGTTTTTTGTAATTTGGAGATCATAACCCAAAAAAATTGAATGATATTTTTCATGTATTCTTTGTGATTCATTAATTTAATTTATTTTCAGGTGATCAAGTGTTAAATCTTATCTTATGTTAATAAAGCTTCCTCATTTAGTCAGGAGAACAATAATAAGACAAATCACATCATCCCATCTATGAGACATTGGAATTATTTTGATAAATTATCTAGTAATTATATCCCATTTAATCATTGATGTATGAATATATTTTGTGGCCTTGTTACGATTTTGTCACTCCCCCTTCAAGCATTGATATACCAAATATCTTGATATATAATCATCAATTTCCCACATTATTTTTTTCTAGAAAAATGTTTCATCATATACTTATACATATTACTGCTTCTAGTGTGTATGTAGATTCTAAATATATTAGAATCATAGAAAAATTATATTTACCCTAGTTGAAGTTGGAGAAAAATTCATATTTGAAAATTCTATAGTTATATATTCACAATCATTGTCTTTCAATTTTCTATCATTCACAGTATTATTTTTCAATTGGAAATTCACATCATCAGAAAGGGTGCATTTTATATTTAATAATATGGATGATTTTATAATTGTTGGAAAATTGATTGATTTATACCCTTCCTAAATAATTTACATATCGATATTTACCAAATCTAAGAACATTAGATCTCTCTATACCATTGATAAGATCAAAATTCTATTATCATTCCCAATCAATGAATAGAATAATATATTTGACTTCCCAGAGTTGTAGCATATTGAAAAGGTCAAAATTCAGTAGTTAAATCCTGCACCATTTCACGACAATAGAATATTTCATTGAAAGGATATATTTTACACTCTTATGATATTTGATTATCTTACATCAATTTCCATTTATATAATATACCAATATATTCAAGGAATATGTCATATCAGGAAGCTCAAGATAATGTCTTGGATATGTCTGTTTATGAGTAATTAACTTTTTTCTAGCATATGAAAATAAATTATCATTTTGTATAAGGACACTAACAATACACTTATTCAATGCACCGTTATTAATCATTAATAAATGATTTTTTAATGGTAGAGTTCTCATTGTTGAATTGAACAATAAACTATTAGATTCTTAATAAAATACTTCAAATTCTATTCTCCATATGAACATAATACAATTACATTTTATATTGATTAACATGTTATCCAATTGGGAAAATTCTAAATGAATATCAAAGTGTAACATGGAAAAATAATTAAATAATTACCTAAATTATGATTGTTTGTGTATTATATCCTCTATCAAACTCAAGCATCACATGGTTAACATAAATTTCCTCCTTCGAGATAAAATGGCTAAGAAAACAATCTTTTTAAATCCAAATATTACAATTATCAATTATTATATGAATATTTTCATTATAGAGTCCTAATAATGATCCAAAAGTGAATCTCATTATTATAATATTTTATAGAATACACCATGATATCATCATTGAATTCTATAAAATTGATCATGATATTCCTTAAATACAATTTTCATTAGATCCATAAAACATGATGGTTTTTTAGTCTATCCAAATGTTATTACTATAAACTCATAATATATATGCCTCATTTTAAATGATTTCTTATTAATTTTTCCCCCATTACACTAAAATGAGGATATACATACCGAATATGAATATTTGAAAAATATTGATCTTTATGATGTTGATAAAATAAGTCATCAAAATGAGGCAGATGATACATGTTTCTTATTATAACACTATTGATTTTTTTATTTTCATCCCACACCATACTGATCCATATTTCTATTTAAGGAAGGGTATATGAGCTCCTTATGGAGAATCCCTAGTGTTAGCAAATACCTTTTCAAGAAAATAATTTACTCATTTCCACAACTCTTCTTTTTCTACAATTTCCATTCCTTATTAAATCTATATTATAGATCTTTCATATGTGATAAATTCAGTGTAAAACTCAACTTCATGCTTGTATTGATATCAATATAATTCCTCAAGAAATACAAAAATGTCTTCTTATACAACAGTTATATCCTCAATTTGAATATCAACTTCTCTATCCAAATATTGTGTTTTCACATCATTACCAAAAAAATCACTCGTAATATCGATAAGGGGTGGATATAAACATGAATCATATGATAAAGTCTGAAATATAAAGATATTAAATTCCACATATTCATCATGATTGATAATATCATTTTCATTTGAACAACGGTTTGCATCATATTTGTAATTATAGTCCATCATAAAGAATATATTGATGTAAAATAAATGTATGATAATAATTTTTAAAAAATATAATATGATTATATAATATAATGGGATTTACTAAAAAATCATTACTGTAGAGAAACTTTAACATAGTGTTTTGGAAGAAATCATTATGAAAGTGAAAGAGAAGTATCTTTTTTTAAACATCCTTATTATAATGTAGTGTATGGATATTGAATCAAATAAATCATTATATAAATATGAATATATGATTATTTTAACTTCCACAACATCATCGGGAACATCCACATCAGCTAAAGTGATCAAAAAAAATTATACTTCTACGATCGCCCAAATTTGTAGTTCATTCCCATGATGCTTAGAGAATTTTTGTGAATAATGACACATTAATTTTCAGCTGAATCATTATAAGACATTTCGTTGTTTCATACCCATTTATTCATTGGACATATAATCCTTATAAACAAACTTATAACAATATCTCATTGAATTTAAACATTTTACAAGATATTTCATAATATATTTTTTATATGATGGAAAATAACTTCTTCCATTATTCCTATTTAATGATTTACCCTTTTCTTGGTTCTCCCCTAATGAATGATTCTATTTATTCCTGTTTAATAAATAATAAATAGAAAATTAATTTTATATTTTTATATCACAAAAAAAATATATCATCATAAGATAAATATTATTGAGAAACAAAACCCTTCTAAAACATGGAATAATCCCTTCCAAGAGTAGATCAATCATGAATTTTTTGATACATATGTTTTCAATAGAAAATATTGAATTAATTTAATGGTATATTTGAAATCCAAAGCACATTAGTCTTAATTTTCCTTCAATATGAGAAATATTCCCCTAAATTATATTAATAGAATGGAAAGTAAAAATTATGGATGCTATTTTCATAAATAAAATCCCACTCCAAGTGTTCTATTTCATCTTCCATCATAGTATTCTTAATTAAAGAACAATGTTTTTTATCAAAACAACTTTCATGAAAAAGTAAATATTGAATAAACTCATCCATTTTTACTACATCATAAGGCCAAAAGTATATTCTCATTGGACAAATTCCAATACTCATTTAATATGGATTTAGTATTCTCACTAAACGATGGGGGATATATTTCATGAACTGACTCAATAAATGAGAATCACTCTTTTGAATAATAGGATTCATGATTTTGGAAATGTAATTTTTCACATCTTGATTAAGATAACCTAATATTCCATTAATAATCTCAAATAATATACCACTAATATTTCCCTACTCAGAAATTTAATTTTTAAATTTTATACTAGTGTTCATACTTTTATTTCTTATTAGAACCATTTAAAAATAAGGAAATTTACAAAAGTATTTCATAACATTATGATGTTAAAATCATAACATATAATTCTAAATATTTCTTAATTAATAATAGAAACTAAAATTTTATATATTTAGAATTTAATATTTTTAAATAATGCTTATTTTTGGTTATAATTATTTTAAAATAACTAAAAATGGTTTGTACTAAAATTGTGAGAAACCCTAGGACTATCTCATTAGAGTGTTAAACATAGTACATACTAATCCTAGTTCTCAAGCAATAGTTAGAAATGAGGTTAAATCCCAATGCACTATTAATATAATTATTATTTCTATGTATAAAATTACTAGAACCACACCCACAATGTTATCCAAATAGGGATGCATTTCTAAGATAAATGGCATATTATCTAACATAAAACATATTTACTTTTCAATTAAAAATTTTGACAAAATAAAAAATTGCGTCATATATTTATGTACCATAGTCTTAATTATTTAATAACTACTTCCCAATTTTTCACCTAAATTTTTTCTTATACCTATAGTAATATCCGTAACTCCATAAACTAGGATACTGTGGTAAATTTAATACAACAACATAAATTTAAGGGTTCATGTCAGGAAGGTATAATTAGTTTGGTAATCTGATAGATCCTAATGAATATATAAATCCCATTTTACAATACTAATATTATAAAGAACATATTAATGGATAAAATTCCACATCATTGAACTCATTCGAAGAATAATTCTTTATATCGTGGATAAATAAAAGAATACAAGGGTGAGAAAATTTGATTATTAAGGGTAATGAATAATAGAATATATCATTAATAGATATGGAATAACAACTATTTAAAGGAAAAAAATGGAAAAAATTACATTTAATTAATAATTTATGCATGAACATTTATAGTGGATTAATAAATGATGATCAAATATTCAATATTTATAGTGTCTTGTTCTTGACAAAAAACAATGGATAATTTCAATATTGTAATCTCATGGATATTGATAATGGAATTTTAAATAAATAAAATGATTAATATTGGATTTATGAGACTAGATAGCATGCTATATATAATGTCAAGATCATTATTTAATATAGATTAGTACATTGGGTTAAAACCCATTTAATTTGTCATAATGTTTTTCTTCTGTAGACATAAAAATGAATTAAAGGGAAATATTATTCCAAGCCCCACTTGTCACTATATGTGTAATGCAATCATCACATATAAAATTATAAGTTTACTTCATGAACAATATTAGTAATCCAAAAATGTCTATATTGAGTAATTAATATTGAATATCAATAATTCCAACTATAATTAAATATCATTCAATGTAAAACATTTTAGGTCGAATTGATATAAGGTTTTACAAAATATGAATATACATGATAATGAATATGGAAATTTAATATAATTGCAATTTTAAATGAATAATTAATATTTGAATGTAATTTTATGATGAGTGTATTTATATGAATAAAATTAATCAAGATATTGGTGGTGACCATAAGTTTATCAATAATATATGTTTTTTTGATAAAATCGTGTTCTTTGAAAAAATATAGGGAATGTGTGTGAAATATTACAATAATCATTCAATATTTTTTCATTAAAATTCTTTTTTCTTTTTCAGAATCAGCTAATTTTTTAAAAATGGATATGGAGGAAAAGAAATCCATTATCACCATATATAATAAAAAAGAATAATTTTTTGTAATTTTTCCAAAATACCCTAGTTTTAATTTTTTTAATAATTCTATTAAAAATAAGATTAATTATAATGGATAAAAAACTATTTGAAGATAAAAAAAATTGTGTTAATAAAAGAAATTTTTTAATAAATTATGAAAAACATGTCCATGGATGAAAATTATATCGGATTTAAATTGGAATAAAATTAGTTTTATTTTAGACATTTATTTTCATTATTGAAGTAGCAAAGTGAGTAAAATTTTTAAGAAAATACAGAATATTCTAATATATAATGTCGATAAGAAAACAAT
Source organism: Viscum album (assembly GCA_963277665.1). Lineage (NCBI taxonomy): Eukaryota > Viridiplantae > Streptophyta > Magnoliopsida > Santalales > Viscaceae > Viscum > Viscum album. Next base: position 10,432 of record CAUJRU010002268.1, read on the forward strand.
TTTTGATTCTGAAGGATAGATGAAAATATCAAATAAATGATAATATAACAAATATATAAATTGGTTATTGTAAAATTATTCCTTTTCAGATAGATAACCTTTTAATGTTATCCATTTCAAATTGAATATTTGAATTTACATATATATTATCATGATTAAATAGGTATTTATGATACATTAAAAAAATGATATGTATATACATAATATATAAGTGAATAGTAAATGGATTGTAAATTGAGAAAAATAATGTTTCCCTTTGATTAACAATTATAGAACCCGATTTAACATAAAATTATTTTAGTTTAATTTTTTTATATTAGAACCAGAAATTTATATCTAATGACCAAAACCTTTTCAAAAATCCACATTAAATTGAATTAAATGTGTTATTATGACTTATTATTATAGAAACACTAAAACATACATAGTTTTATAATATCCGATTTAAAATACCATTAAACATATTCACTGTTGATATTAAAGTGGTTGAATAGTTATCACATCATTAGTATAATTATATGGTTTTTTCAAATCTTATCGATAATGGAAAATGAAGTGATGACCTCAACATATAAGATCAAACCCTATAAAGTCCATTAATTTTAGATAATGAAGGAGATAATGTCACTAGGATTTTTTATTGAAAATTAACCTATTTATATCTATTAAATATAACATTAGATAAATAATTTAAGATAGAAGTTCAAAATCATCCAGATCATGACCCAAAACTTATTCATCAAGCCAACCCATAAAAATCTCAAAGTCACAAAACATAATCATATGCTCTTTTGGTGTAATAAAGGGATTTTTATCAGGACCATAAAAATATAAATATGTATATTATATTTTATGTAATATAATGATTACATTTACTTCACAGTATTTTCCACCACCCCCTCCCACCAAAGATGCCCCTCCTGAGGTGGCAATGGTAGAAGGGAGATAATTACCCCCGAGTCCCGCCTCCAGTAGGCCCCAGAATGGTGAATAGCAAAAAGGGTATGAGTTTTTCACAAATATGGGAGGCATTACCCTTTTTATTAATTTAAGATTATGAAATAGGATGAGTCAAACACCAAGAAGAAGAAAAGGAACAAGTATAGAAATAGCCGAAAACTAATCTCATATGCATGCTTTATACAATAGTGAAACAAAAATACAAGTACATAAAAGCTCCAAGTACTGTACCAAAACGTAATGAAAAACAACAACATCAAACAGCAGCAACTCCCCCTTCCTGACTAGTAAGGTCCCGCACAGTCCCTGTAGTCCACCTGAAAACCAAACAGAAAACGTAGGGTGAGCATACAAGTATACTCAGTAGGGAAACCTAAAGCCCTCGTGCACAAGTGGGGAGACATCCTAATGCCCCGTGAGAAAACACAAGAACCAAAACCTAGAAAGGAATCTATCCACCCAACCTCACCAGTCACACTCACCATGTAACACAAGTCAATAGAGTATAGTAGAAATGTTATCAAAGTATGGGTACCCCAGACCACCTTCCCACTGGTTATTGAAGACATCTTACGCATCGAACCAATCCCGCCATTCTCACCGCCGTCCCACTACCTCATTCCCCCCATACACACCTGGGCCTCAACTTTCACACGTAACCATGCCTGCAAACACCTAGGCCAGAACAACCGCAGTCATGCCCAAGGACACATGGGTTAGAAGATCCACTACCACGCCCGAAGACACCTGGGCCTCATCCCAAAGGCACTCGGGAAACCACCTGCCCGCACCCACATGGTCCATAACCACCACACTACCCCGCCCAAAGGGTCTTGGGCTAATATTGGACTTTAGGCCATCACATCCTAGCTGAATATACTTGAGCTATCCTGGAAAGTGAGCAGAAATGAGCTAATAACCAGCCACTAATAGAAGTGTGGGAAAAAACACCCTCCCCATGAAATGGGGGTGTTCGGCACTAATTTCTCAACTTGGGTGGCGTGCGACAAAACAAAAAGAGATATATATATATATATATACTAAACACACAACCCAACATATGGCTTCTTAACAGAGAAACTGAGAATGTGCCTTAACACTTCTACTTCGAGAATATGCACACAACAATCAATCCCAAAACCCCATTTAATGTTTTTATGTTTCAACAGCTTTAGTTATTAGTTTTTTAACTACTGGGAAAACTATCAACAACCAAACCAAATTTAGTTTTCGTAAAACATATCCCTTGCAACCACAAAAAATGTTTGGGAAAACACAAGATATCACATACCAACTCCTTAACAATTTGATTATCATATCCATCTTTAATTCATTTCCATCACAATACCCCACTATTCATTTATTCCCAAGTTCCACATATAAATTCATTTTCCACATTCCACATATTCATTACTTTTCCCCCATATATAATATACTACTAACCACTTTAATAATATTCACCACCCATCATTGCATCCCTACAACCAATCATCATATCACACAACAACCCATAAATTACCACTTCACACATCCCATAACAAAACCAACCCCACACCAACATGTTCATTATTCTGTTTTGTTGAACCAGGGTGTTCACAAAAGGGGTTCAAGTATTTAATTAGCCAACATTACGTGATTAACCAATTTCTGCATTCAATAAAATTTTCATCCATAAGAAAATCCAGAAGGAGAGGTCAATATTTAATTGTGTAAGAAAAGGCACCCAACGACTATGATTTTCAGTAGGAAGAAGCTCATTCAATTCACAACATAATATCATAGGATATAAATAATGTAACTGCATTCACAAACTTTCCATCCCTATTATATAATCAAGTTATTATCTTTATTAAATCGGTTCAAAAGTGTTTCATGTAAACAATAGGACACCCACCCCGCATGATGCACAATTTAGATAGACGAAGGTTTGATCCCAACCTCAACAGGTTTCGATGTCCTTCTACAAACACGACCACCGCGATCAAAAGGATTCTCCCAGTACGAATGCACCCACCAAGGATGTTGTGGCACCACCGAATCAACAACAAAAGGAAATCCCTCAATATGGAGATCACATGACATATCATGGAAGGAAAATGGGAGAAGTAGGATCAGAAAGAGAATACAAGAACAAAGGTTTAACATACCTTTTTAGAGTCGTTTGTCAAAGACCATCGTTCCCATCAATTATAAGATGTCTCCTCGGTCGAAAACTGTGGAGGGGAAGTCGAATAAGAGGGAACAAAATAGGGTGTACGAATTTCTCCTCACTGACACGATCCCGCAGTCACTGACAGATCGACGATCTGAGTCCGGATGAAGAAGTTAGGAGGAAGGCTTCTATGTCATCCAGGATTGTCGTCATGTGGAGAAGAAGGGTACTCAAATAATAGGTTACCGTCTCTTACATAGGAAAAGGAAAAGAAAACCGTATTCAGCGTGAATTTATGAATATGCGCCGTAACCGTACAACAGTTACGCTGCTTGACTGTTCAACACATGACACTTCACGCGATTTCCATACGTTTTAATAATAATGATAATAATAAATTAATATGAGGCGTTTTTTTTTACCCGAGGAAAAATTCGTAAAAAGATATTCATCATTGGTCTTAAAATTACCATCATAAATTTAGGGTTACGCTGTCGCTGACGGTTCGTCATTCCAATACCGAATGAGGGAGATATGTTGGATACAAGATCCCGTAATAATAATGATATTATTATTATTGGGTGTTTCGTAGACCCGATCCACGATCCATAATTTAATATCCAAAATTAGACCTGAATCGATCATATAAATTATAGGATCACATCGCCACTGACGAGAAGCCAATCGGACGTCACACACAGGAGTTATGAGGGTTCAAATATATAATAATAATATTAAATTTATTAATTCACAAGCATTTCGGGTACCCGATCCAAAAACCCAAAAAAGACATCCAATATTGGACTCTAAATTTCCGTCTCATAGTCAGGGTCACACTACTGTAGACGGTTCATGAAACCGAGGTCTCATGAATAAGTTACGGTCGAAAATTGGTTTAGCAACAAAAACAAAAACATGATTATTTTATTATTAATTTAATTTAATTTAACTTCTTAAATCCTCATATCCAAAATCCATGCCTCACCAAAACAAAAGGCCCCTCTTTGAATCTATGTAATCCATGCCCCACCCCTTGATTTATTTCCAATTTTTTAACTTATTTCTTTTATTGCATTAAATTCTAAATCTTTATTTCCATTAACTCTTTCTCTCTCCAATCTCGTTAATTCTACCACAATCCCCTCACTCCACCAAAAGTGGCGCCTCCCCTTCTTCATTCATGCCCAACATGCGCCAACCTTCATTCCATTATGGTTATTATTATTATTTTCTTTATTATTCCATCACTTTGTAATCTCTCTCCAATCTCTTTTCAAAGTCATTATTAATAAAATTAATATTAATAACATCCATCAGTAATGTTCTAATTTAATCCCATTAAATTAGTTTATCATGGTTCTTATTTTATCAATTTAAAACCATTCCATTTAATTAAATTAAATGACAAAACAAAATTAATATAACATACATATTCAACACGTTTTTAGTACATTTAATTTTATTAACCTCTTGCACATAGTTTTACGCCATCATTGTTATATACTGTTTTTCAATAATAATAAAAATTCATCAACATATTTTATAAACTCATCACCATTATTATTTTTTTAATGATGAAAACATTTACACTCATCGCATTGACCACGTTAAACCACCCCACTGGATATCTGAATCTGACCATGCCACGTCAATGTCGTATAACATCAATTTATTTAATTAATTAATTCTATTTATTTTTATTTCAAACTGATTAAATTGAATGAATGTTATTAAATTAAAACCATCCAATTTAATAAACACAATATATTTTTACGCCACCATTATTATTATTATTTAACATAATAATAATAACGAACTCACCTTTAATTTTATTAATGCACCACCATGCTTCCACTATGCATCTTCATTTATTTGTTTGCCATAAATACCATGACTCATTTCATTAATTTCTCATTATTATTAATATTATGAATAATATTAATAACACAACACCCATTATTATTATTCAAATTGAATTTCAACAATTACTCAATTAATAATAAACCCCATGTTTCATTTATCAACGTCTAATGGATCAAACACCTTCCCACTTCACATCATTAATAATAATAACACCCTTTAAATCATTTTATCATGATTATTCTATTTTTAGTTTGTTTAATCCCACAATTTATGTCATCATCATTATTATTTAACATATTTTTACGTTATCATAACTAATAAAAATTATAATTATAACGTTCGTCGTGTTAACCACATCAATTTCAACAAAGGAATGGAACGGAGGGGTCCGAGCCATTACATCAGATACGTCTCAAAACATTCTCGTCCTCGATAATTAAAAACCAACCGAGAAGAAAGAATGGATCCGAACAACCACTCTACAAGATACCTATCAGGGCTCTTGTTATAAAAGAAAAAAACCGACAACCCTAATTATATGAGTTAGGAATTACTTCTCCCATATCAAGATATTATCCTCTTTAGGTGGCACTGACTCTCCTGCATGGGTCTAATCAGATCCAAATTAATGCGTCTCGATTAAGAATGAGGTCTTCTCACTACCATACATTAGGATTTTTCTAACTTACAATGCCCCCAACACCATACAAAACAGCAATAAATTTCCCGAACACATGGCTTTAGTAATTCCTTCTTCCATGTCGAGATATTTTCCACTTTATGCGGCACTAACTCACCTTCCCGGGTTTAATCGCATCCACATTAATGTGTCTCGATTAAGGATCAGGTCCTCCTTTACCCACATGTTAGGACTCTTCGCACACATTTAAAAGAAAGAGGGAAACAAATTAGCATTATAGACTCATGAAAACAAGGTCCAGGACCAAAACATGGGCAACAATGAGGTTCAACAAAGTAGTGTGATACTCCTATATTTAAACATAACATAAACGAGAGCATTTAATTAAAACTGACAACATCTCTCTTGTTCTCTGACCTTGTTAGGGATTCCCCTTATATTGCATGAAAATGTCCATATCCCACTCCTCTGCCTCTTTGTTGAAGTCCATGTTCCATAGATGTACGATTAACAAAGAACACCTAAGCCCAAGTATCATGGAAAAATTTTCAAGGTTTCATTTTATCATTTTATATTGATTTCATTACCAGAACACCCAAATCAAGTAAAACACAAATCATGATGATTCATGTACCTTTACTAGGGTCTCTACCCTGCAATCAATGTAGTCTTACTTGGTCATTCAGTAATCTCAGAGTCCTTGCATCGTTTCACGGGGCCCTAAAATCCCATATCCTAGTCGATCTTCCCTGGCCAATGTCACACACCATGATTAACCAACAATGTTTCCCTACCATCCCAAGCAATCCTCACAGTGCCTAACTCCATACATCATCCTATATCTCAACCATCTGCTCTAATACCATTCTGTCACGACACCCTCCCACCAAAGATGCCCCTCTTGAGCTGACAATGGTGGAAGGGAGATAATGACCCCTGAGTCCCGCCTCCAGTAAACCCTGGAGTGGCGACTAGCAATAAGGGTATGATTTTTTCACAAATATGGGAGGCATTACCCTTTTTATTAATTTAAGATTGGGAAATATGAGGAGTCAAACACCAATAAGATGAAAAGGAAAAAGTATAGATATATCCCATAACCAATCCCATATGCATGCTTTATACAATAGTGAATCAAAAACTACAAGTACAGAAAATCTCCATGTACTATACCAAAAATTAATGAAAAACAATAACAGAAAACAACAGCAACTCCCCCATCTTGACTAGTAAGGTCCCGCACAGTCCCTATAGTACACCTAAAAACATGAAAGCAAACATAGGGTTAGCATACAAGTATACTTAGTAAGGAAACCTAAAGCTCTCGTGCACAAGTGGGGAGACATCCTAATGCCCCGTGAGAAAGAAGAGGAACAAAAACCTAGTAAGGAATCTATCCACCAAGCCTCACCAGTCGCACTCACCAAGAAACACAAGTCAATAGAGTATAGTAGTAATTTTATAAAAGTATGGGTACCCCACACCACCTTTGAACTGGTTATTGATGACATCCTATGCATCGAACCAATCACGCCATTCACACTACAGTCCCACTACCTCATCCCGCCCGCACACACCTGGGCCACATCCTCACGCAGTCCCACTGCCAAACCCCGCCCGAAAACACCTGGGTCACAACTGTCACATGTATCGACGCCTGAAAACACCTTGTCCAGAATAACCACCATCAAGCCTGAAGACAACTAGCCTAGAAGATCCACTGCCATGCCCGAAGACACCTGGGCCTCATCCCGAAGACACTTGGAAAACCACCTTCTGACACACACCTAGGCCAAAACCGCCACACTACCCCGCCCGAAGGTTCTTGAGATAATTATGGACTTCAGGCCATCATAGCATGCCTGAAGATACTTGGGCTATCTGGGAAATGGATTATAAAAGAGTTAATAACCTGCCACTAATAGAAGTGTTGGGAAATACACCCTCCCCCATGAAATGGGGGTGTTCGTCACTAAGTGTGCAACTTGGGTGGGGTGCGACAAAACACAAAGATACAGATATATATGTGTATAAAAAACACACAGCCCAACCTATGGATTCTAAATAGGTAAACTGATCATGTGCCTTACCACTACTACGTCGAGAGTATGCACACAACAATCAATCCCAAAACCCCATTTAATGTTTTCATGTTTCAACAGCTTTAGTTATCAGTTCCTTAACTACCAAAAAACTATCAACAACCAAACCAAATTGAGTATTCATAAAACATATCCCTGCTAACCACATCAAAATTTAGTGAAAACACAAGAAATCACATACCAACTCCTTAACAATGTGATTTTCATATCCATCATTATTTCATTTCCATCAAAATATCCCACCATTCATTTATTACCAAGTTCCACAGATAAATTCATTTTCCACATTCCACATTTCCATTACTTTTTCCACGTATATAATCCACTACTAAAAAAATTATCAATATTCACCAACCATCATTGCAGCCCTGCTACCAAACATCATATCACATAACAACCCAGAAATTACCACTTCACACATCCCATAACAAATCCAACCCAAAACCAACATGTTCAGTATTCCGTTTTGTTGAACCGGGGTGTTAACAAAAGGGTTCTGAGTATTTAATCATCAAACATTACGTGATTAACCAATTTTTCCATTCAATAAAATTTTCATCCATAAGAAAATCCAGAAGGAGAAGGCAATATTTAATTGCATAAGAAAAGGCCCCCAACAACCAAGATTTTCATTAGGAAGAAGCTCATTCAATTCACAACATAATATCACAGAATATAAATAATATAACTATATTAAAAAACATCCCGTACCTGTTATATAATAAAGTTATTATCTTTATTAAACTGGTTCAAATGTGTTTCACGTAAACAATAGGACACCCACCCTGCATGATGCACAATTTAGAGATATGAAGGTAAGATCCCTAACTCAACAGGTTCTGATGTCCTTCTACGAACACAACCACCACGATCACAAAGATTCTCCCAGTATGAATGCACCCACCAAGGACGTCACAACACCAACCAATCAACAACACAAGAAACTCCCTCCACACAGAGATCACATGATGTAGCATGGAAGGAAAACAGGAGAAGTAGGATCATAAAGAGATTACAAGAACGCAGGTTTAACATACCTTTTTAGAGTCGTTTTTCAATGACTGTCATTCCTGTAAATTGTCCGAAGTCTCCTCGGTTGGAAACTGTGTAGGGGAAGTCGAAGAAGAGGGAATGAAACAGGGTGTATAATGTTCTCCACGCTGAATTGATCCTGTAGTCACTGACAGATCGACCATCGGAGTCCGGATGAAGAAGTTAGGAGGAAGGATTCTTGGTTATAACGACCCATACTTTACATACATTGTTAATACTTCGAAATTGAAGCACACTTATTACAACATATGACAAAACCACAAAGGACCGTATAGGTATAGTGTCTTTAGAAACTGGGAAACATAAACAACTGGTTCATAAATCTTCTACAGTGTCTCCCATTTATTTCATCATATCTAGGGTCCCTTTTAGCATATTCTACTTAATATCCATCTTCCTGACCTGGGGAAAAGAAAACATAAAAGGGTGAGCTCAAATTCTCAGCAAGGGCAAATAAAGGAAATAAAAATCATATCATATCTTTATGAAAATCAAAACCTACAAAAGAGATCATAATATCTTAACATGGAATAAATCATAGAAGTGAAAATGAGATCCCCATAATCATAACATAAAACTTGAAACTTTGTGGCATGCACACATAATCATGGAAAATCATTTCTTGTTAGTCATGACTCATCGCCAAGACTATCTTAGTGGACAAAGTCCCTTTCTGAACCGAGTTCACTCCTCGTTTCAGTCCTGTATCACTGAACCGAAATAACCTTCCGTTGCAGCCATGTCTATCTCATGAGATATAAAATCTTTACCCAATGCATTGGAGGGAGATATAGGTCCCACCCATCTTATAATGAATCCTTTCTTATGTGTGCCACATAATCATAAAACATACATCATCGCATAACACATGTAACAAAAATGGGATTCTTGAAACATCATGACATCATAAATCAATTCATATAAGATAAAGGAATTCATAAAAATAATTCCATCAAATCAATGTAATAATAGGGATAAAAACAGAACCCTTTATTATCTTAGATGGAAAATAATTTTGATAAAACACTTGAACTCCATTCTTGAGGAAAATATCCTTTCTTCTTCAAAAACATTTTTCCTTTCATAACATGTCATATAACATTAAAATAAAAGAAGTTGATTAAAAATAAACTTGAGAACTTGTAAAGGAAGCTTCTTGGAAATAATGTTTTAAAAATCTATTCATGCCGTATAAGTTAAAAAAACATTCTTCGTACTTTTGTCGGAAAAGTCAAAAAGTACTTCGTACGACAAAAGATTCCTTTCATACATATTACTAAAAACTCACCAAAGGGTAAAAATGGATTTAAACAATTGTAGGTGGATGGAAATAATATTACATTTTGATGAAACATGGATGTGGATGATAAAATACACCCCAGAAAATACTTACGAATAAACAATCTCGGATAAAAATGAGATTGTGATATTTCCCTTACCTTAGGTCCAATTTGCATTGTATGTGTCCGAAGCTCATGTATAATGGTTTAAATAATGTTATTGACTTATTCTAGAATCATACATATTGATATGATATCATATATGTTCATATTCTTAGCTCCTTGATAGTAATATTTCATGGTTACTTGTTACTCGGGTCTTTATTGCCTTTTGTTCTTATGCGTGTTTTGCCGAATACATTCTTATTCTTCTTTTAAGGTTATAGATTCCTTATATCCAGAATGGTATTAGTGTAACATATATCATATTTATTCATTCAATTCATTTATATAATCATTATGAAATGAAGATCATGTAGAACGAGTCGCATCACATCGTGGAGACGGTATTCCGTACGTACGCACGAGTGATGATATCATTCCTATGATCGTGGAATTGTATTGGAGTATATATATATATTATTTCAGTATCAATATTACTTCATAATAATCATATGTAGTTACTCATTACACCATTATACCCATCCTTGTATGGTTATGGTGGAAAATAGATTACACCACGGCGTGGAGACGGTATTCCGTACGTACGCACGCGCGGTGATTTCATTTTTCCGTAGGATGGATAGAAGGTGAATTAGGGTTGTTTCATATTTATAATAACATATCAGTATATAAGTAATACTGATGTTATTACTTTATCATGAAACAACTAAAGAAGAAGAAGTTGAAGAAGAAAGAAATTGAAAAGATCGGTAATGGATATTACCTCTTCTTTGGAACGCTCCTTTGAATCCTCCACTTAAGGAACTAAGATTGGTCTTTGGAGAAGACCAGGACCTCTAGGATTATTCTAGGGAAGTGGAGAGGAGAAAATGGCAGGGGTTGGAGGTGCCCTTTTATAAGGGAGGAGAGGGGCACCTTAGGAATATCTCAAAATATTATTTTATATTAAAGTCAAAATCGGTTTATAATGGTTCCAAAGGGTCTTATTTTGAAGATGAAGTGGGGATGGGTCGAAATCCTATCAACCAATAGGATTTAGACAAGTTTAGGGTATTATTTTAACCTTATCAATTAGATTTAACTCTAAGTTAATTATTTTAACTTTTACCGTGTCTTTTTGTTTTCTTTCACTATATGGTTAATACACTTACTATAACATGCCAAACGAACCCCAATTTGTTTATTATTAATATATATATCCTTATCTAAGTCATTTGGCCGAACCTTAGATTTTTAGGAATAAAATAACAATTAATAATATAATATTTTATTTAAAAACTATTTTGTGTCAATTTTGACACTATTTGATATATGATTTTTGTGAAAGTCATATCAGAATTATATGTTCGAACCAAGTTGATTAAAGCAACACTAATATATCATAGTAACCTAGAAAATTAGTGGAATTCATAAAAAGTCTTAAATTATATTTATTTTGGTATTTATATTATCAATTATGTCAATATTTCATTAATAAGATAATTACTGCATCATCTTTGTGTCATCAATAAATTAAATTATTTGATGTCTAAAAATTACAAATAAAATACCATCATGTAGGAAATCTTCTTAGCTTTCTAATGAATATTTACAATCGAATTTATCTTATGTATAACCCCATATTAAAAATGATTTACTTATTAAACTTTGATTTTAACTATTTTAACCCTTCTTTAAATAAATTAATAATAAATGTCCTAATCTAATCCAAGTGGGCCTAAATGGTCATATTTTATTACTAAGTTTGTTTTTGGTCGAATTAAACTTGTCCAATAGAATTAGGACATGTGTTAGGGTAATATTAATATCATATTTACCCTTAGTTACCCTATTTACTATTAACCGCGGTAAAAATCGTAAAAAGTTACTATCCACCAAAAAATTATTTTCATCTCATTGAACCACATTTTAGTCCTTCATATTAACCATGTCTCTCGGATTTTTGAAATTCCATTCACAGAAGCGGTAAAATTATGTTTTATGCAAAATTCTATTTTTTAACCTACCACTTAGTGGTTTCACTATTCATCAAAAATTGAAAGTTTTCAGAAAAATACCAAAATTTCACCCTTGGCTAATTTCGATATTCTGAGTCCAAAAATAAAGTCCATTTTGAAAAATAAAATTTTAAAAAGTGGTTATTACTATTCATAACGGCTAGTTTTAATAGCATATTGTTGTTTAGTGAAACTCGGTATTACGTACGACGCAAGCTATCGAGGACGGTCGCGATTGCGTGTAAAGCAAGTCAAGCAAGTGTTGTGTAGAAAAAGATTCCTTTGATAATTTATATAACATAAAAGTCTCGGGTGTTACATTCTACCCCCCTTAAAAAGAATTTCTCCCTCGAAATTCGTCACTTTGTAACAAACAGATGAGGATACTTCTCCCTCATCATATCCTCAAGCTCCCATGTAGCTTCTTCCAGTTGGTGGTTCCTCCATAAAACCTTCACTAAGTGAGTGGTCTTGTTTCGTAGGACTTTTTCGCTACGATCCAGAATCTCTATCGGTTGTTCTTCATAAGAAAGATCTTGCTCCAGCGGTACAACTTCTGAGCTGAGTACATGTGAAGGATCTGGTATGTACTTTCTCAGGAGAGATACATGGAACACATCGTGAACTTGAGAGAGATTCGGTGGAAGCGCCGATCGGTAAGCTACCTTCCCAACACGATCCAGTATTTCGAAAGGACCGATATATCTAGGGCTCAACTTCCCCTTCTTTCCAAATCTCATAACCCTCTTCCAGGGAGATATTCGTAAGAACACTTTATCGCCCACTTCATACTCTAGGTCTTTTCTTCGGTTGTCGGCATAACTTTTCTGTCGACTCTGAGCTGCTCTTATGTGTTGTTGAATAGATCTGACCTTTTCTGCCATTTCATCAACGAGATCAGGTCCTAATAGCTTTCTTTCCCCGACTTCATCCCAGCAAGTTGGAGTCCTGCATTTCTTTCCATAGAGAGCTTCATAAGGAGCCATCTGAATACTGGAGTGAAAGCTATTATTATAAGAAAATTCCACCAAAGGTAGGTGTTGATCCCAACCTCCTTTGAAATCCATAGAGCAAGCTCTCAACATATCTTCTAGGGTTTGAATTGTTCTCTCAGACTGACCGTCTGTCTGGGGATGATAAGCAGTGCTGAAACTCAACTCTGTATCCAGAGTATGCTGAAGACTTCGCCAGAACTTCGAGGTAAATCTCGGATCCCGATCAGATATAATTGAAAGTGGTACTCCATGTAATCTTACCACTTCCTTTACATATATCCTGGCAAGCTGATCTAGAGAGAAATCCTCTCTAATAGCAATGAAGTGTGCAGACTTTGTAAGACGATCAACTATGACCCAGATAGCATTATTGCCTTTGGATGTTTTAGGAAGTCCTGTGACAAAGTCCATAGTGATGTTTTCCCATTTCCATTCGGGTATGGGTAATGGTTGTAACATCCCCTTAGACTTCTGTCTCTCAGCTTTAACTTGTTGACAAACCAAGCATCGAGAGACATATTCAGCAACATCTCTTTTCATGCCATCCCACCAGAAGTACTCTTTCAGGTCCCTATACATCTTCGTGCTTCCAGGATGAATAGAGAATGATGAACTATGAGCCTCATCCAGCAGCTCATTCTTTAATTCGGGGATGGGAGGAACGCAAACCCGATTCCTGAACTTTATTATCCCGTCACAATCAAGGTTGAATTCAGGAACATTTCTCACCTTCTTTTGTAACTCGACATCTTCTTTCTGTGCCTCTTTAATCTTCACATGTATAGATGGTTGAACATTCATTTGAGAAAGATAAGATTTTCCCCTTCCATTATAATTCCAAGATCCATCCTTTGTAAATCCATAAATATTGGATCTTTTGTGATCCTCATCGTGGATAAACTAGCATGGTCTTGTCGACTTAATGCATCTGCCACCTTGTTTGCTTTCCCAGGGTGGTAATGGATTGAGCAGTCATAATCCTTAATCAGCTCTAACCATCTTCTTTGACGCATATTCAACTCCTTTTGTGTGAAAATATACTTTAAACTTTTATGATCAGTATAAATATCACACCGTTCACTATAAAGGTAATGCCTCCAAATCTTTAATGCAAAGATTACCGCAGCCAACTCCAAATCATGTGTTGGGTAATTTTGCTCATGGATTTTCAACTGTCGTGAGGCATAAGCTATCACCATATCATTTTTCATAAGAACACACCCCAATCCCTTCTTGGATGCATCACTGTAGATCACAAACCATTCTCCACTACAAGGCAGTGTGAGCACAGGTGCACTGGATAACCTTATTTTCAACTCCTTGAAATTCTCTTCACATTCCTCTGTCCAGACAAACTTAACTCCTTTCCGAGTCAACTTGGTGAGTGGATTAGATAATCGTGAAAAATCTTTTACAAAACGTCGATAATATCCAGCCAAACCAAGAAAACTTCGGATCTCAGTTACTGTTGTTGGTCTTGACCATCTTTCGATAACCTCTGTTTTTGCTGGATCCACAGATATCCCCTCTTTTGGGATTATGTGACCCAAAAATGCAACTTTTTGAAGCCAAAATTCACACTTGGTAAATTTGGCATAAAGCTTCTCCTTTCTCAGGGTCTTCAATATAATTCTCAAGTGATCTTCATTCTCTTCCTTGCTCTTTGAATAGACAAGAATATCGTCTATAAAGACTACCACAAATTGATCAAGATAGTCTCTAAAGACTCTATTCATTAGATCCATGAAGATAGCAGGGGCATTAGTAAGACCAAATGGCATCACTATAAATTCATAGTGTCCATACCTTGTACGGAAAGCCGGTTTTGGTATATCCTCCCTTTTGACCCTTAATTGATGATACCCTGAACGAAGATCAATCTTGGAAAAGTATTGAGCTCCGCGTAGTTGGTCAAATAAGTCATCAATGCGTGGGAGAGGATATTTGTTCTTGATAGTGATCTTGTTAAGTTCTCGATAATCAATGCAGAGTCTCATTGATCCATCTTTCTTCTTAACAAATAGAACAGGTGCTCCCCAAGGTGATGCACTAGGGCGTATGAATCCCTTATCAAGATTCTCTTGGAGTTGCTTCTTCAATTCCTGCAACTCAATTGGGGCCATTCTATAGGGTGTCTTTGAAATAGGCAAAGCACCAGGTACGAGTTCTATTGAAAACTCAACTTCACGATTTGGTGGAAGACCCGGTAATTCCTCCGGAAAGACATCATCAAACTCCCGTACAATGGGCATATTCTTAATCGTGAGTTTCTCACCAACCATTTGAGATAAATAACCTTCATTTAGTGGAATCAATACCCATAAGATGGAAGAAATTTCCACTGGAAGGTTATGTTCATCCTTGCATTGGTATACGATCATAGATTGATCTGGAATATGAAATGTGACTTCCCTTCTTTGGCAATTGATATGAGCTCCATGCAGAGATAGCCAATCCATGCCAAGAATCACATCAAATTCCACTAATGGAAGGATCACAAGATTTGCAGGAAGCACTTTCCCACAAACTTCGATCGGAGAAGAATTATAAACTTTTGATGCGATTGATGTGCCATTAGGTGTTGTCACAGCTAACTCAACATCTAATTGTTGAGGTAATACGGTGATACCCTTAGAAAAGTCTTCAGAAATAAATGAGTGGGTGGATCCAGAATCAAATAAAACATTTGCTACTTTAGAGTGGATGGTAAGTGTACCTTTCACCACATCGTTATCGTACTCCACATCGCTGATAGAAATTGCATGTGACTTTCCTTTGTCTTTAGCCTTAAGATTTTGTTGACGTCGACCATCATCATCAACCCTTGGATTTGGGCATTGATTGGCATAATGCCCCATCTCCTTGCACTTGAAACATTGAAGTGTAGTAGGTTCATTCTGTGTATCCCTTCCTTTGTTTGCGTCATTAGACATCTTCTTCCCATTATCACGGCATTCAAATGCCCGATGTCCTTCCTTTCCACATTTAAAACATTTACTTGTCCCTTTAAGACAACTCCCTCCATGTTTCTTTCCACACTTTGAGCATAAGGGAAAGTTCATCGTCTTTTCAGTGTGCTCTTTAGAGTTTCCTTTGAATTCCATCTTCCTCTTCTTATCAAACCCATGTGACTGATGAGTTACTCCAATCTCCATCTCGACTTTGAGAGCACATCGAACGATTTCCTCGTAGCTATTGAAGTCCCTTATGGCTAACGCCCTTCGAAGACTTGGTTTTAAGCCACTAAAGAATCGATCGATCTTACTCTCAGGTTGGATAATAATACCAGAAGCGTACCTTGCCAGTCTTGTAAAATTTGCTTCATAGGTACCAACAGATTCATCATCCCTTTGCTTCAGTTCAAGAAACTCTTTCTCCATCTTTGTTCGGAGAATACGAGGGAAGTACTTATTGAAAAATAAGTTCTTGAACTCGTCCCATTCCATAGACTCAATTTCATCCCTTTGCCTCGTATTCTTAACAAGATTCCACCATTGATCAGCATCTCCTTCCAAAAGGTACACTGCTAGGATGACTTTATCATGCTCAGAACATTGAAGAACTGAAAATATCTTTTCAGTAGTACTAATCCATTGTTCAGCAACTAATGGATCAGTAGACCCGCTGAAAGAAGGTGGACGCTGCCTCATGAAGGATTCAACAGAATGTTGCTCCCTCCTTTGCTCGTTTGGAAATCCTGCATGATTCATATCTTGAGAAAGTTGTGTGAGCATGGCTACAAGATTTTGCATTCCAGCTCCCATATCGTTTGGTTGCTCAGGGGGACAATCATTGCATTGCCCATCGCATTCCGCATTAACACGGTTCCTTCGGGTTCCATCCATTGACTAAAACCAAGAAGAATAGTGTGAGCAACACTAATTATAATAGGAAACCACATAATTCAAGAATAAAATTTTCATGCTTATGGTCTTATCCTAGGTTATTCAAGGCCATTTCTAAAACACTAAGATTGTGTACTATGCTTAGACTTATCCTTAGGGTTCTTACTAAGGCTTTCACATCCTAGTTTCCAAAGGTTGACTATACCTTTCCTCTGATACCAACTATAACGGTCTGGAATTATCTCCAGTGGACTATAGTTGATACCTATCAGGGCACTCCATGGGTGGCTACACCCCCTGGGCGGGACACACCACCATCCCCAGTGGCAGCCATTTCCACATGAAGCCCTTGGGCGGAGAGCCATGCTTCGTCCAATGCTCACATGTGAGAGTTCCCAAGGATCAGATACATTCCTACCTCTTTTGCCTCTGATACCAACTATAACGACCCATACTTTACATACATTGTTAATACTTCGAAATTGAAGCACACTTATTACAACATATGACAAAACCACAAAGGACCGTATAGGTATAGTGTCATTAGAAACTGGGAAACATAAACAACTGGTTCATAAATCTTCTACAGTGTCTCCCATTTATTTCATCATATCTAGGGTCCCTTTTAGCATATTCTACTTAATATCCATCTTCCTGACCTGGGGAAATGAAAACATAAAAGGGTGAGCTCAAATGCTCAGCAAGGGCAAATAAAGGAAATAAAAATCATATCATATCTTTATGAAAATCAAAACCTGCAAAAGAGATCATAATATCATAACATGGAATAAATCATAGAAGTGAAAATGAGATCCCCATAATCATAACATAAAACTTGAAACTTTGTGGCATGCACACATAATCATGGAAAATCATTTCTTGTTAGTCATGACTCATCGCCAAGACTATCTTAGTTGACAAAGTCCCTTTCTGAACCGAGTTCACTCCTCGTTTCAGTCCTGTATCACTGAACCGAAATAACCTTCCGTTCCAGCCATGTCTATCTCATGAGATATAAAATCTTTACCCAATGCATTGGAGGGAGATATAGGTCCCACCCATCTTATAATGAATCCTTTCTTATGTGTGCCACATAATCATAAAACATACATCATCGCATAACACATGTAACAAAAATGGGATTCTTGAAACATCATGACATCATAAATCAATTCATATAAGATAAAGGAATTCATAAAAATAATTCCATCAAATCAATGTAATAATAGGGATAAAAACAGAACCCTTTATTATCTTAGATGGAAAATAATTTTGATAAAACACTTGAACTCCATTCTTGAGGAAAATATCCTTTCTTCTTCAAAAACATTTTTCCTTTCATAACATGTCATATAACTTTAAAATAAAAGAAGTTGATTAAAAATAAACTTGAGAACATGTAAAGGAAGCTTCTTGGAAATATTGTTTTAAAAATCTATTCATGCCGTATAAGTTAAAAAAACATTCTTCGTACTTTTGTCGGAAAAGTCAAAAGGTACTTCGTACGACAAAAGATTCCTTTCATACATATTACTAAAAACTCACCAAAGGGTAAAAATGGATTTAAACAATTGTAGGTGGATGGAAATAATATTACATTTTGATGAAACATGGATGTGTATGATAAAATACACCCCAGAAAATACTTACGAATAAACAATCTCGGATAAAAATGAGATTGTGATATTTCCCTTACCTTAGGTCCAATTTGCTTTGTATGTGTCCGAAGCTCCTGTATAATGGTTTAAATAATGTTATTGACTTATTCCAGAATCATACATATTGATATGATATCATATATGTTCATATTCGTAGCTCCTTGATAGTAATATTTCATGGTTACTTGTTACTCGGGTCTTTATTGCCTTTTGTTCTTATGCGTGTTTTGCCGAATACATTCTTATTCTTCTTTTAAGGTTATAGATTCCTTATATACAGAATGGTATTAGTGTAACATATATCATATTTATTCATTCAATTCATTTATATAATCATTATGAAATGAAGATCATGTAGAACGAGTCGCATCACATCGTGGAGACGGTATTCCGTACGTACGCACGAGTGATGATATCGTTCCTATGATCGTGGAATTGTATTGGAGTATATATATATATTATTTCAGTATCAATATTACTTCATAATAATCATATGTAGTTACTCATTACACCATTATACCCATCCTTGTAAGGTGATGGTGGAAAATAGATTACACCACGGCGTGGAGACGGTATTCCGTACGTACGCACGCGCGGTGATTTCATTTTTCCGTAGGATGGATAGAAGGTGAATTAGGGTTGTTTCATATTTATAATAACATATCAGTATATAAGTAATACTGATGTTATTACTTTATCATGAAACAACTAAAGAAGAAGAAGTTGAAGAAGAAAGAAATTGAAAAGATCGGTAATGGATATTGCCTCTTCTTTGGAACGCTCCTTTGAATCCTCCACTTAAGGAACTAAGATTGGTCTTTGGAGAAGACCAGGACCTCTAGGATTATTCTAGGGAAGTGGAGAGGAGAAAATGGAAGGGGTTGGCCGATCTTGAGTGCTCAATTTCGTGTGAGGAGGAGGGGGAGGAGGTGCCCTTTTATAAGGGAGGAGAGGGGCACCTTAGGAATATCTCAAAATATTATTTTATATTAAAGTCAAAATCGGTTTATAATGGTTCCAAAGGGTCTTATTTTGAAGATGAAGTGAGGATGGGTCGAAATCCTATCAACCAATAGGATTTAGACAAGTTTAGTGTATTATTTTAACCTTATCAATTAGATTTAACTCTAAGTTAATTATTTTAACTTTTACCGTGTCTTTTTGTTTTCTTTCACTATATGGTTAATACACTTACTATAACATGCCAAACGAACCCCAATTTGTTTATTAATAATATATATATGCTTATCTAAGTCATTTGGCCGAACCTTAGATTTTTAGGAATAAAATAACAATTAATAATATAATATTTGATTTAAAAACTATTTTGTGTCAATTTTGACACTATTTGATATATGATTTTTGTGAAAGTCATATCAGAATTATATGTTCGAACCAAGTTGATTAAATCAACACTAATATATCATAGTAACCTAGAAAATTAGTGGAATTCATAAAACGTCTTAAATTATATTTATTATGGTATTTATATTATCAATTATGTCAATATTTCATTAATAAGATAATTACTGCATCATCTTTGTGTCATCAATAAATTAAATTATTTGATGTCTAAAAATTACAAATAAAATACCATCATGTAGGAAATCGTTGTAGCTTTCTAATGAATATTTACAATCGAATTTAACTTATGTATAACCCCATATGCAAAATGATTTACTTATTAAACTTTGATTTTAACTATTTTAACCCTTCTTTAAATAAATTAATAATAAATGTCCTAATCTAATCCAAGTGGGCCTAAATGGTCATATTTTATTCCTAAGTTTGTTTTTGGTCGAATTACACATGTCCAATAGAATTAGGACATGTGTTAGGGTAATATTAATATCATATTTACCCTTAGTTACCCTATTTACTATTAACCGCGGTAAAAATCGTAAAAAGTTACTATTCACCAAAAAATTATTTTCATCTCATTGAACCACATTTTAGTCCTTGATATTAACCGTGTCTCTCGGATTTTCGAAATTCCATTCACAGAAGCGGTAAAATTATGTTTTATGCAATATTCTATTTTTTAACCTACCACTTAGTGGTTTCACTATTCATCAAAAATTGAAAGTTTTCAGAAAAATACCAAAATTTCACCCTTGGCTAATTTCGATATTCTGAGTCCAAAAATGAAGTCCATTTTGAAAAATAAAATTTTAAAAAGTGGTTATTACTATTCATAACGGCTAGTTTTAATAGCATATTGTTGTTTAGTGAAACTCGGTATTGCGTACGACGCAAGCTATCGAGGAAGGTCGCGATTGCGTGTAAAGCAAGTCAAGCAAGTGTTGTGTAGAAAAAGATTCCTTTGATAATTTATATAACATAAAAGTCTCGGGTGTTACATTGGTCATCCAGGAGTGTCATCATGTGGAGAATAAGGGTATGAAAATAATATGTTACCGTCTATTACATGGGAAAAGGAAAAGAAAACCGTATTCAGCGTGAATTAATGAATACATGCCGTAACCATACAAAAATTATGTTTCTTTTCTGGTCAACACATGACACTTCCCGCGATTTCCATGCGTTTTAATAATAATGATAACAAAAAATTAATATTAGGCATTTCTTTGACTTGAGGAAAAATTCATAAAAATATATTCATCATTGGTCTAAAATTGGCCGTCATAAATTTAGGGTTATGTTGTCGTTGACGGTTCGTCAATCTGATACAGTATGAGGGAGATACGTTGGATACAAGATCCCGTAATAATAATGATATTATTATGATTAGGTGTTTCGTGGACCTGAGCCACGAACCATAATTTGATATCCAAAAAGAGACCTGAATCAATCATATTAATTATAGGATCACATCTCCACTGACAAGATGCCAATCGGACGTCGCACGCAGGAGTTATGACGAGTCGAAGATTTAATAATATTATTAAATTTATTAATTCACAAGTGTTTCAGGTACCCGATCCAAAAACCCAAAAAAACCTCCAATATTGGACTCATAATTTCAGTCTTGTAGTCAGGGTCGCACTGCCATAGACAGTTCATGAAACTAAGGTCACATGAATATGTTACGGTTGAAAAAGTGTTTTATCAACAAAAACAAGAACAATATTATTTTATTATTTAATTTAATTTAATTTAACTTCTTAAATCCTCATATCCAAAATCCACGCCCCACCAAAACAAAATCCCCCTCTTTGAATCCATGTCAACCATGCCCCACCCTTTGATTAATTTCCTTTTTTAACTTATTTATTTTATTGCATTAAATTCTAAGTCATTATTTCCTTTAACTCTTTCTGTCTCTAATCTCATTAATTCTTCCACAATCCCCTAACTCCTCCAAAATTGGCGCCTCCCCTTCTTCATTCATGCCCATGAAGCCCCAACCTTCATTCCTTTATAGTTATTATTATTATTTTATTTATTATTCCATCACTTTGTAATTTCTATCTAATCTCACGTCAAAGACATTATTAATAAAATTAATATTAATAACATCCATCATCAATGTTCTAATTTAATCCCATTAAATTAGTTGATAATGGTTATTATTATATCCAATTAAAACCATTCCATTTAATTAAATTAAATGGAAAATCAAAATTAATATACCTTACATATTCAACCCCTTTTTAATACATTTAATTTCATTAACCTCTCACACATAGTTTTATGCCATCATTGTTATTTATTGGTTTTCAATAATAATAACAATTCATCAACTTATTTTATTAACTCATCACAATTATTATTTTTTCAATGATGATAATATTTATGCTCATCACATTGACCACATTAAACCACCCCGCTGGATATCTGAATCTGACCATTCCACGTCAATGTCGCATAATGTCGGTTAATTTAATTATTTAATTATTTTTATTTTTATTTCACACTAATTAAATTGAACTACTTTTATTAAATTAAAACCATTCAATTTAATAAACCCAACTTATTTTTATGATAAAATTATTATTATTATTATTATTTAACATAATAATAATAACAAACTCACCTTTAATTTTATTAACGCACCACCATGCTTCTACTGTTCATCATTATTTATTTGTTTGCAATAAACACCATGACTCATTTCATTAATTTCTCATTATTATTAATATTATGAATAATATTAATAACACAACACCCATTTTTATTATTCAAATTTAATTTCAACAATTACTCAAATATTAATAAACCACATGTTTTATTTATTAACTTCTAATGGATCACACACCTTCCCACTTCACATCATTAATAATAATGACACCCATTAAATCATTTTATCATGATTAATCACTTTTTAGTTTAATTAATCACACAATTTATGTCATCATCATTGTTATTTAAAATATTTTTACATTATCATCAGTATTAAAAATTATCATTATAACGTGCGTCATGTTGACCACATCGATTTCAAAAAAGGAATGGACCAGAGGGGTCTGGGCCATTACAGTAATACTTAAAAAAAATTATATTTTTTATACTATGAAACACAAATTATATTTTTAATCCATATTCAAATTCAATCATGGAATTTATTAATATTAATTTTTTATTTTTAAAAAATATAATATTTTAAAATAATAATATTATTAAATAATATTTACTAAATATAAATTATCATATAAATTTTATAAATTCAATTTTATGTTTATAAGTGTTTGAGAAAAAAAAATTCTTAAAAATCCCATCATTTCTCAGTAAATGAAAATTTCTATTTTTAAATTGTAAATTAAAATATTTATATTTTTAAACAAAATGAATATTATTTTTTGAATCATAATTTTCATATTATACAGTGGTGAATTTTTCATAAATTTTATGAGACAATCGAATTTTCAGGCAAAAAAAATGTAACTTTATAAATATATGTTGTTTATTATGACATCATAATGAACAAAAATTGATGTAATAAATATTATAAAGAGAATAAAAGAACATTTATATGTCATAAATAAAAAATTAATAATTTTTATTTTTATTCGGTTGTTTTTATAGATATTTTATGAATCATCCAAACCATTAATATATTTTCATGTTTTAAAATCATTTATGTAATTGCATAACTCCCTTCCAAATTAGAATGTGTAATAATTTAACTATTCAGTCCCTAGGCCTTAGGAAACATATAAAACCACTAAATTTTGGTAGAACGTTTTTGAAAAAATCATATTAGTTTTTGTTCTTTTCTTTATTTTATTATATAGAGTCTAATACTTATTATTTATAAATTTTAAAGAAATACCCATTCATTTTCTATAGAAACTGACCCAATATTTCATTTATCATCACTAATAATATTTTTATCACATCCTTATTTTTTTTTCACCTCTCAAGAGTCCTCCCATGGTTCCCCAAGCTCTCAATAAGCCCCTCAAATGCATTTAGAGACACACACCAATATAATTCTCCCTCTTGTTGTCATCATTATTAATGATTATTTATTATTCTATACTTTATATGTATAATTTATAAAATTTGATGAATTATTTACATATCCCAATTAATTATTGTTTTATTTCCAAATTATTAGATACATCATTCAATCCGATTGACTACTTTTAGGATGTTTTATGTCATGTTATTCTGCTATCAAAATTTCACTGTGTGTTTCCATTTAAAAACAATTTTTAGTGAATACCATACCCATTTCTTATATAGGATGTTCAAAATTATGAACATATACCAAATTTACATTGTACAAAAATTTATTTATTACACACACTGAGTTTAGGAAATAAAATATGTTGATTAATGAATCCATGTTTTATGACCTATGTTGAACAATTAACCATGGGAATGAAATGAAAGTGATGGGTGTGCTATGAATTATATAGTGATATAATAAATTGTGTAGTGTTTAGTCTCATGAGAATTCAGCTAGGGAAATGTAGTAAAACATATTCTTATATGGGACCTTTTTAGTTATGATGTCTTTGAAGTTATCATTTACTTATGATTATGGTGATATGTTTTATGATGTTTTTATATTTCCATGTTGTCTTTATATTAAATTCTTATTTCATGCCTCATTATTCATTTTTATGATTCTCACCGATTTCATAGCTCAGTAATATTCCAATTATCAATAATCTATTATATATATATATGTTATTTTATGATTATTATGATAATAGGAATTATAGCTCATGTAATTCTTATATATGTCATTAGGTTATCCCATGTAGTTTTAAGTATGATCATGTTATAAATGTTTTCAATATACTTATTGGTTTACTTATTTTACATTTTTATGTATTGTACCAAATTTTCAATGATACTATAACTATAAATCTTATTCATTTCATTATGAATACTATTTAATAATAAATAATCAAATAATGTCTTATAAAGGGAATGGTTTTCTTATTTTGGTGTCAATTGAAAAGTCTTTTTTTGGGTTTAGGATTAGAATACACTATAAAAACTCATAGAGACATGTCCAATTACAAAAAAACATCCAAATATTTTGGTAAATATTGAATAAGTGATTTATCAAAAAATAAATCTTATTCTGGATACTATAATTTTATGTGGTCCTTGAAAAAATATACATAGAGTTAAAACCCAAAAACACTACGGTGATTTATACTCAGTTAGAAATTGACGAACGATAACATTTGTTTCTACAGAAATGGTTTCATTCTTTTATGAGATATGATTTTTTAATTTACTATCTCATTACAAACCATAATATATGGATTAAAAAGTTATTATAAGGGTATATGTTATAAATAGATCATGATTATTCTGATATTGAAGCATAGAAATTAATAAATAGTTAAGTAAATATAATTTATTGGTAATCTATTTATTTTCATTAGATACACATGTATTCTTTTTACATTTTAAAAACACTCATCCATAATTTTTCTTTAATCTCAAATAATTGTTATAAATAGGATGAATCATCTAAATAATAAATGTAATGTGAAATGAAATTAATTCCTAAAATGAGAGGTCGAACATGATGGGATTGTGAATAAAAAACATTATTACAAAACACTCTCAGTTATCCAATGTTATGAATTTTAATAGGTATCAGTTGGTTTAACAATCTATGATTGATACCTATACGTGATAAAGAGATATAATCAAAAATAGATCATATGATCCCTTTATCAAAGAAAAATGTATCAACTCCATTGATAACTTCTTCTATATACTTCAATTTTCTATAAAATAGAAGGTTCTACTGTATTCTTATTTCATGAAGCGATAATCATATCAATGATGGATATTGATCACAGATAAAAATACATCATAAGATATTTATGTGATGGGGTTGAAGGAATATTGAAATTATTTTGATAAAAAATTTCCTCACACTCTTCAATTTATAATGGAATGGGATTTCCAATCATATAAGAAAATAGATGAAAAATCTATCAAGGTGTATGTGAAAAAAAAGACTTGGGTTGTATTCCTTTGTCTTTTTAGTCACCCATAATTCAAGGTCTGAAGATTATTATGAGAGGTAAAAACTTTTCGCTGAATAGACCGGTAAATCTGAGACTACGATAGATATGAAGATATTTTATAATGTGCTTTAAAAGGTAAATTGGGTATATGTGAATATAAAGGGTATCATTGGGATAATAATTATTTGGTGGTGATCAATTCTGTTGTTCCTATGGAAGATGTTAATGGTGACATAAAATTATAACCTCCCACTTGTCAAAGTTAAGGAATGAAGCACCTTGAAAATTTTCTATCGGAGTGAGGAAATGATTTATGTGTTATATATAAGGACACCTAGATAATAATTACATAAATGGGATGTCCTCTAATGAGATAGAGTAAAATAATTACCACATAAACCATATGATCATTTTTAATTCCTCCAACTACAAGAAATCAAGGCACATTGAAAACTAATAAAATAATCGAAGTGTTTTTTGAGACAACTTAAAACTGCCATGGGAGAAAGGGATACCTCATTCCATCAAAACCTATAAGGTTTATCACATTAATAATGTGGTGAAAATTGTGCTAGTTACTAATTCAAGAATATAAAATTTATTTTTTTTATTCTAGTTCTATTAATTTTTTTTCATTACTAATGTTTAGAATAACAATTCAAACACCACCACAAATCAAGGATGTATAGATTTTAATGAGAATAAAAAATGGGTAAATTATTTCATCACACATATATAACACATCCCTAATTAATTTTTTTATATAAATGTTCCAATAAAAATTATCATAAACTCGTTAGTTGAATTTAATATTACTCAAAGTTTTTATTAGATTTCCCTATAATAAAGAAACACCATTTTTGTTGGAAGAAATTCAGTATTTGTATTGTAAATCCTCTCATATGTTTGTAAGTGTGAAAATAAGAGGATGAATCATCATTAGAAAGAACTTCTAAAACATGGATATTATTTACCAATTAGAAAACATATCTAGTTAAAATTATTGTGTGTGAAAAATGGATTACCCTTGAATACATTACCATTATGAAGTTATGTGATGATGCGTTTCCAAAAGTGTTTTGTAGTCTTCTTCGTAACCAAGAGTTTGAATTTAAAATTTAGTTTATAACAAGGGAATTATAATTATCCATGACACTATATAGAATTGATGTAGTGGAACGTGTGTAGATAAATAAACAACTAGAAGAGAATCTAGATAAATAGTTAATACACACAATTTCTTCACAATGGGGTGAAACAATCATCTTCTCTCAAGATAAAGGATTGGTCAATGAACCATTTCATTGATTATCATGATCTCAATAGTATTATGAAAATAAAAAAGTATCCACTACTATATATTGATGCATTTTTAGATCATCTATGGGGAACAAATATTTCACCATTGTCTATATGTGGTTGGGATAATAACAAGTTAAGATAGATTAGGATTATATCCCCAAGGCTAATTTTCATAGAAGGTACATGCACTATGATTTTATTGTATTTCCATTCAGAGGCACTGATTCTTAATAAATAATTATTGATGTTATTAATAGACTATTTAGATATTACCTTAAAAATATAGTGGTTTTATTTATAAATAATATTCTAAAATACATTAAATTCATGGATGGGAAATGAGGAGAATATGAGCACTTTAATAAAGACCATATGAATGGAGAAGATTTATTCTATGTACTGAAAATTTGAATTCTGTTTAATGGTGTCTCAATCAAGGGGAATATTATCACATGAAATAGGATATATGTGGATCCTTCAATAAATAAATTGATGGATATTTGAAGCTATAATCTATGGAATATATCTATAGTTTCCATATCTTATTTAGGTATTGTCGTCGATTTGTTATAAATTTATCATGATTGTCAAACCCTCTATCCATGACATCTCAAGAAGGTATTCATTTTTTCATCGAATTATGAATGTTAAAAGAGATTAAAGGAGTTGAAAATTATGCTTATCACTAAACCCATACTCAAACTATCAACAAGTTTAGAACTATTCCAGGTACTCATTTATACTGAAAATAATGGAATGGGTTGTGTTTTAATGAAAGAATGACATAGAGAAATCCTAGGATTCATGGAGTTTTAAATTTAATGAATCAAATTACCGAACACATGATCTATAATTGGATAAAATGATGTTCGCATTGAATATATGGTGGAATTATCATTTTCATTAGAAATGGGAAATATATATTGATCACAAAATCTTAAATTATATATTAACACAGAAAGAGATGAATATGCACCAACAATGATTGATACACCCGATCAAGGACTTTGACTAATCTATGGACTACCATCCTGGGATGACAAATAATGTGGATAAAACTATATGTATAAGTGATCTATAAATTTTATCATATATAAGAATTGGAAAGGATATTATCCTCTTATATATAAAAATATTTAAATGGGATTCATAATGTATAGAACATCATCAAACCTTTCACAAATGATTTCTCCACCATTCCTTATGGAAAGGACCAATGAATCATACAAAAATTATTTGGAAATTAAAAGAATGTAGAAACTATAGAAATGGAAAATATTTATAAGTAAGTTAAAATAATCAACTGGTTTTAAAATTTGGGTAATGTCTATGAGTATCAAGAAATCCCAATATATAGAAAGAGCTTTTGGATGATGCACATATTTCCACTTTCTCCATCCATCTATAAAAGACAAAGATATATCAAGATCTCTAATATAACTATTGGTGTTTATAATATGAAGAAGCTGATCATATAATATACATAAATCTTCTGTTTCTTTAGAAAGTGAAGATGTAATGGGAAAAATAAAATGGTATGATGCGACCATTACCCATACCATATTGGAAATAGAAAATCATAACTATGTAATTTTTCACCTATCTTCCATATATATTAAGAAGAAATAATACTATATCAGTTGTGGCAGATCGTCTTACAAATATTAAACATGTAATTATTAGATTATAACACTTCTCAATTGTTGAAATAGAAGGATTTACATTAGATAATTGTAGAGTTTTCCTGGAAAAATATTATAGATAATATTACATCAAGCCCCAAGATTTACTACTCTGTTCTGGAAGTGTCTCCAAAAATATCTAAATATTGAGTTACAATTTAGCGTAGAGTATATCCGTAAAAATGATGAAAAATATGAACGTACAATCCAGAAACATGAGTCCCTATTGATATAATACTCAATTGACTTTAATTGAGGATGGTATCAATAACTTCCTCCGGTCTAGTTATCATAAGATAATAGTTTCTATTCAAGACTAAAAATTTCACCCTATCAAGCCCATTATAAAAAGTGGAATAGAACACCAACCTGATGGGAAGAAGTTGGGGAATGAAAACCACTAGCCCTTGAAATGGTCAAGGAGAAGGTTGAAATGTTTATGAAAATTTAACAACACATTAAGGGTTCTCAAGGATAATATAGCATCTATAATGAAAATTTTTAATAATAACTAGAGTTTTTTTAGAGATATGGTATTCTTTAATATATCTCCATGAAATAATGTGAGTATATTTGGGTATAAGGGAAAGAATGGTCCAAGTTAAATCTACACCTTTGATATCCTTGACCGTATCAGAGAGGTTATATATTGAGTAAAAATTCCACATATCCTATCTCAACAACATGATGTTTTCCATGTATCCCTTTTGAAGAAATACATATCATACCCACGGTAGGAACACAATCCATAGTTAGTATATTTGGGTAATGATCATTATAGTGAATATAATCCAGTGAATATCTTAAATCATATGGACAAAATTATATTAAATAAGACAATGCACCTTGTAAAAATATTTAAGAGGAACAACGTGTTTGATGATTTGACATGGGAAATGGAAGAGCTGATTACACTGAGTTACCCAAAGCTATTTCTATGTGGGAAATAAAAATTTCAAGGAATAATTTTTTAATGGGGGGATGATTGCAATGACATGACGTTTTAAAAATCAAAATTCCCCGTGAAATTTAATTATTTTTCATATCATGACTTACGGTTATAGAAAACATTTAAATTCCTTGAATTTATTATATAATATTTAAAATATCATTATGAATCATTATGGATGATAAGATAAACATTTAATAGTTATAACATGACTAGTAAAAATATAGGGTTTTAACCGATCCAACTGACACAAACAATGGAAGTGATGGCTTTAACTACTAGGATCACACCCAATGAATCCCATTTATCAGTGGTTCCTATAAGGATAGTATCACTGGGATTAACCAAGACCCAGAAAATGGTGTGATACATAAAAAAAGAGCAAAATGATTTACGGGAGAAATACATTTTTATCTATATCGAGATCAAAATTTGTGTTCACCGAACCACCCCATGCATGTCTTAAAATCACACACCATACTCTTAGGGTGCTTGTTGATGTATTAATGGGATACAAATCATGTCCATAAAAATATGAATATATCTATTCTATTTTTCATAGAATAATGTTTTTATTAGTTATTTTTGTTACTATATCATATATTTTTATTTTTTTAAACAATAAAACCAAAAATTAACTTTGGGTATTATACAAAAACATTAAAAGAATTTATTTTCATGAATTATGTTATTTTTGAAATAAATAAAAAAAAATATTATTAAAAATTAATTTTTACTAAATAGAAATTATCATAAAATATTTATAAAGTCAAATGTAATTTTATATGGCTTGAAAAACAATTTTTATTAAAAAAACAACATTTGAAAATAACTATCATTTCATATTTTAACTGTAAATTAATATATATATATATATATATGTATATATATACAATAACGATAAAATTAATATTATTTTTGGAATAATAAAGTTGAAATTATCCAATGGTTATTTTTTCATAATTTTCTGTGACTGTTGAGATTTCAGGTAATAATTACATACTATATAAATATATTCTGTGTATTATGACATTATAGTGAACTAAAAGTTAAAAAAAAAATACTATGAGTGGTATCGATGAAAAAAATATGTTTTCTATTTAAATTAATTTTATGTTATGTATATATGATTATCTTTATATATCTTTTATGAATCCTCAAAAAACCATAATATGTTATAAGGTATTAAAATTATTTCTTCATTAGTTTGACTCACTTCAACATTAGTAAGGGTAATATTTTAATAATTTCCACTATTGGACATATAAAATAAAAAAACCTAATGAATTTTTTTAGAAACCATGGGAATATAACATGAAATTTATTTTTCTTTTTTTTAATTATATAAATTCTGAAACCAATGTTTAAGAAATTTAATGAAATACACACTGATATACAATATAAACCATCCTAATATCCAATTTATATTCACTAAAAATAATTGGAAAAATTTCCTTACTCCACCCTCCCATCTATAGAGTCCGCCAAAATCACTTGAAATCTCTCAATAATTGCCTCCCAATCATTTTGATTCACAAACTCAGCTAAGGCATTCACTCATTATCCACTTTATTATAGATTCTTTATTATATTATTCCTTCAATTTTAAATTTACAATGATTGGATACATATTTCCATGTATGAATTTTTAACGACCCGAATCCGGAGCCACTCAACTGGTACCCCATACCCTGTTTGACACATGACCTCAACCGCATTTCCACAAATACCAGAGGCTGCTGACTACCAGCGAGGTCCTTGTTGAGACATTGGGGAAACTATGCCCTCATTTGGTAAGGTATACAAGGGAAATGAAATAACAATCAAATGCATAAGCAGTAAATAACATACAATAACTACAACTAAACAGCGGAAGCAAAGAATATATAGAATAATGATGGTAATGATGAAACCGGCACAAGTATCCTAGGAATGTTGAAAAACACAATAATGTGATGAAATAAAACTGAGAAAAAAAGCACTAAAAGTAAGCAGTAACACTTGCAGCATCGCAATCCTAAGCTCAGTCCATTACTCTCCATATCCAACCTGCAATCATGTACCTCAAGTAGATGGGCCACAATCCATATCCACCCCTGCAACCATATAACCGGTTTCGGTCGAAAATTTGGACCCAAAAAGGGTGTGAGACTAATCCCAGTAGGCAACCACCACGAGATCTGTTCCCTACTGTATGTGAGCAATATAGGAAATTTAAAAAAAATAAATGCAGCAGAGAAACAAGAGTATACTAAAGTAAAAAATACTAAAAATCACCATTCACTTTTATTTATTTTTTATTTCAATCATATACATATCAACCAAGGAATCTAAAAAATAACTCTATATTCCCAAGGCATATAAAGTAACACAAAAGGTATCCCAGTAGACTACCTAAACAACAGGCCGTACAAAACCCAAGCTTGTTCTTTGGCTTGGTGCACTCATCACAACCAACTGAACAATATTCATACAGAATCTATAGGTGTCTCATACTTGAAGACCCTCAATTTAAGTAATCATACAATGGCACATACACTCTGGGTAGCTCTCACCATAAATTCACATACGGTCTTGCAATGGTAGCTATAGACTCTCTGAGGAAGCACATATGTAAAGTTCCCCATGTATTCTCAATACATAACTGAGGAAACTCCGAGGAAGCAAAAAAGTTCAATTCTCTAAGGTCCTATGAATGATAATAGTTTATAACAGACCCTCTAGGGAAGCCCTTAATCGTTAATTCCCTCATTAGTCTATCGCACCAGCTTCACAGAGCCCGGAGCACTCTTGTCGTGCATAAAATACTATCAGCATCCCTAAGTAAGTTCAAAAAACTACATGGATAATAGCTAAAATTCATAGAGATAATATAAATAGTGATCAATACATTCAATCAATTATATCAATGTAGGAAATCAATGCAACAAGGTCTGCCTCACAGGAAACATAAGCCAAATGACGATAAACAACCAAAACCAGGGAAACACCCATGTGGTGATCCTCAAACATGAAAAAAGAATATATTTTTATCAATTATCCTTAATATAACACGATATATAAGGTAATTAAACAATAGGACCAAAATCCCTAACACAGGATACCCGAAACATGGGAATCTAGCACTTTTTCATAAAAACAAAAAGACATTCAACGCAAGGCACCAAACCACCTACCTCGATCCTAGGAGATCGATATACATGAACCTAGGCCTGTGAATCATACTGGAATAATGTAGATCTGTAAAAATATCTAAAATGTCCATCCTACAATAACTTTAGAAAGAGGAGGAAAAGGGAAACAATGATCTTGGAGAACGAAGAGCTTTCCGTTGCGGTTCCAACGCAATCAACGATGGTTGATTCGAAGAAAGGATGGAGGCATGTGAGATTTGAGGAGATTTATGGCTGTCCGGGAAGCCCTAAGTCAATGAAACTGGAGAAGAAGACGTTTATGGGGTTAAAACGCAACCTCGGTCTATTTAGTGAAAAAAAGATAGTTTACGGTGTATACTTTTGGAATACACGGCGTGTACTTGGCATTTTCTGTACTCCTCATTAAGCAGTCTTAACATCTCCCCTACATAGTAGTGTGTGGCCCTGACATGGCCAGCACATGACCTCGATCGTCAACAATGTACACGGCGTGTACATCAAAATTTTCCAAAAATATCTATTTTCCCCGAACCTCCCGAAAACAAAAAACATACCTGAAAAGAAGATATTGGTTCTTACAAACATCCCCCCTTAAATAAATTCATCCCCATATTTCCCTAACAAGGTTGTGAAGAATAAACCTTGAACAACTCTGGCCACATTGATTATATATCAGCCTCCCACTCCCATGTCTCATCCTATACACGGTCGTGCTGCCATAACACCCATACTAGATGAAGTGACCGGCCATAGAGTCCCTATACAAGGTCAATTAAAGCCATATTTCAAATGATAAAATCCATCCAAAAAATTAAATAAATAGAATTCATGTATTCAATAAGAAAAATACCAGTAATATCAATTTATGATAAAGATAATGTATATGATATAAAATGAAATCCATGCCCCCTCTTTATTCTAAAGTGAATAGTAATTTCAATCTCATAAAAACATTCATAGGAAGATTTATCAGTGTCAAAATATTAATTGGTATAAATGAGTGAGATGCACCAGTTTCAAATAAATTATTCAATGAAGATGAATCTATATTGATGGTAACTATTATAGAAACCTTACATATATCTGTTTCCTCTATAGACTCTTATACTATATGAAGAAGCTTATTTGTGCATTCTTACGGCTAGAACCATATTATTGATTGAATATCTTATTGCACTATATTAATTTAAGTTAATTAAGATCTCATGAAACTACATAGTGAAGAAGATATATACCATAATTTCTATATATGACCACCTAATCACCGAGAATTTCAGATATTGGTTGCCTTAATACAATCCTATTTTCAATAACCATGATTTCAGCACAGGAAGATATTAAATGGACATTTTTGGGGAACTTTAAGAGTCTTGGAAGATTCCTTCTATTGAAAAACACCATGATACTCATCAAACATCCTATTCCCATTAAACTGACACAAAAAAATAAAACATGGAGAAAAAGTAACACTCATTAACATTAAAATAATATCGAGGATATGATCGACCATCATCAATTAATCTAGAAAATCATCATGGTAAGAAAAATTATAATGAATAATTGATAATGAATATGAGTATACTTATCCATCTAAAACTATTGATTATTAATATTACAATTTTATATAATCTTATGTTCAAACTGGACACTCTATAAAAACTATTCAAATAGTTCATCACAGTTTTACCAGTCTTCTTGAGTTTGGAAAACACCATATCTATAGCTAGAAGCATTGACTTTTTATATAACTGGTAATTTAATATAACCCTGAAGTCTATCAACTCAAAATGATCGTTATTATTTATACAAAATATTTAATCTCACCATCTCATATTATGACCCTCTGTCTTAGAGGTGGAAAATTTCATCTTAATAACATCTTGAATTTAAATAAACTTAGAAAATATGTTATATCATTATCACATAATCCTAAACCCCATGAGGATCACTTGATCCTTGGAATGATAGTTACATCTGGTGAATGAAATCATCTACATGATTTCTAGAATAATTACCCTGAGGTTCCCCAACTAGAGATTGAAATGCAATGATTATTGCTGACTATTTGAAATAATAGATATCATGAAAAATAATCACAATGATGTTTTAGACCATTTTATGATATAATAACTGTGGTTATCCATTAACTTATTCCTAATCCCTATTCATTCATCTTATCATGTGCATGATTCTATATAACATCCCAAAAACATAGTGTATACATATAAAGTTTATATAGATCAACAACCCAAAAAAAGTTAAATGAGAATATTAATTCAACCAAATAAGATATAAATATTTGTATTTTAACATATACAAATCAAAATAAATATAAAATATATAATTATAACAAATTATTTCCTTATGATTCATTTACAAAATCAACCATGTTGACTTGAGGCTCATTAATGGGGTTAGTTGTCCTGTAATTCACTCATAACTACTTCATAAGTCCAGAAAAGATATAATCAACATCATACTGACATCAAAGAGGTATGCATATTTCTAAACACTAATAACAAATTGTCACAAACCATCTCATAATCCCTAGTACCCCCATAACTAGTCATTAAATGTCAAATACTAAAGGGTGTTCTTGGAATCTCTTGTATGGGGGAAAGAACTTGAAATATTATATGATAATCA
The DNA here is from genome assembly GCA_963277665.1 of Viscum album. Taxonomy (NCBI): domain Eukaryota; kingdom Viridiplantae; phylum Streptophyta; class Magnoliopsida; order Santalales; family Viscaceae; genus Viscum; species Viscum album. Next base: position 46,243 of record CAUJRU010002268.1, read on the forward strand.
AAAAATAATAATTATTCTACAAAACAACAGAAGCTAAATGATACAATTTGTTTTGCTAAAAAAATCCAAAATTAGAATGTACATGAAACAAAATAACTATATCATAACCAAAGTAGAAAATCATCAATTTACTAAAAAAATATACAAATAAACTCAAAAAAACTCAATAGAAATGTAACTCCAATAAAAATGAATAAATAACAAAACCCTCTTCCAAGAATAACACTCACCTTACATGGACCATGTAGAGGTAAATAAATAAATTATTTAAGGAAATGGTAGGGATAAATCTATAACTCCATGTAGTATCTCACCATGTGTTCCATATTAGATTCCATAATAATAATCACAACATTTAATTGAATTTAATATTATCAGGCCCTTGAAAAAAAATTATATATTTAAAACAAAACATGATTTTATTTTAATTGAGGGAAAACATTTAAAACATAGATTAAATAAACATATTTTTATAAAATATATTTTATAAACAATATAGATAGAGTAAAATAGTTCAATATACAATGGAATATATATATATATATATATATATATCAGAAAAATCAATGGAAGAACTATGATCATCTACCCCATAATAAGATAGTTTCCTTCCATATGATACTTAAAATTCTCACATTTGTGATAACATCAATATATTTGTATACACGTCCCATATCTCTGGAAAATAATTGTACTCATCATAATCCCATTGAATATAACATATTCCAATGTAGGTTTTTGTTTGAGTTATCATCATTAATTAATTTATATATAGTCATAATTCTATCGTGCTTGTCCCAAATAACCCACTATCTAACCACTATCTCATGTGATAAATCTATCAATAATTAATGTTAATGTCACCTCTTTCAACTCAATAATCATTTACATTTCAATATTCGAATTTTTATATTGAACATGAAACTTAAATTCCAATAACAGTAAATGGGGTTTTCACTATTTTATAACATTTCAATAAAATCCTTGTCATTGGTTTTCATTGTTTTTTTAATTAATTTTTCATAATTCAATTATTGGATCATTTAATTATTTCTATCAATTTTAAATTACTACCAAAATTCAAATTCCCATAAAAAATAGGGTTTTTAAAATCAATCCTATCTATTTCATGTTCATATTCCATTTCATATCAAATTATTTTTTAATAAATAAATTGATATCCATTTATAACAAATATGGATAATAAAAGTATAATTATATATAAAATAACAAATAGAACCACCTAACTGTAATCATGAAATGAAAAACTGACATCCATATAGGGATTCCCCAATATTGAAAAAGGCATCAACGATCAGGATATAAAATCGAGAATCACTATTCATAAAATGAGTGTTTAGTTCCCTAAAATATAAGATGATCTGTCTAGAACTATGTTGAATGGAATGAGGGATCGAGAGAGACCATGATATGATATGACTTACTGGAGGATATTAAATGAGGTCATCCCTGATTTATTTTACAAAGATAATATTTTTGATGAGTCAAACAGAACATCATGAGAGCCTCTGAAGACAGGATAAATTAGCTAGGTCAAATGGGATTCAATATGAAAATTAAAATGTGTATTAGAAAAAAATTAAAAAAATTGAATAATAGAATCCAACCCAAATTGTTTACTTTGCAGGGGTTTACGGTTAGTAAAACAATGCACCCTAACAATGAGACCTATCAAGCCTCACTATCAAATGAAAAAAAATATTCTTTTTGGGAAAACCAATTTTTAAACTGAGTGAAAACTATTCATACACTCACTATCATTTTTTCACATTTTTTAATAGTGGAGGTTATGGTTCTGGTAAACTAAACACCAACCATGCACAACTAATAATACCACCAAAATTCTCCAAATTCCACAAAAAGAAACCCTAAACAAGATCCAACCAAATAGGAATAAAAAAGGGTAATAAAATACACAAAAAATAACAATATGTTATAATAGTTGTGACCTAATAATAAATATGGAAATTTAATATCACATCTTTCTTCCTATATTCTAATCATTTGAAAAAAATAATATCTATCATCAATACGTGTGCACTACCACCATTACATAGCAATGAGACATGTTCTTTAATTAATTTCTATATGGATGGTAATAAATATATATATTTTTAATTTAAATTATATATACAATATAAAAATGATTAAATAATGGTGAATTAGTATTTATTTCCCTTTTTCCCAATCTATAGAAAAAAATGGAAATTGCATTAATGCGTACTTAAGTTATACTATCTATATTAGGGGTGCAGTCCATTTTCTATATATAAATATTATATATTACTCAAAAAAATAATTAATATATATGATAATAATATCATGGGTAAATTTTTAGTGATTATGTATAAATTATCTATGTAAATGGATAAAAAACTGAATCAAAATGTACTGGAAAAACAAAGAATATATCACATGAAATAATGATTATAGAAAATCATTTTCATTAAAAAAGTGATAAAAGGATATAATTAAATAAAATATAATATAGAATATATGAGAATTAATAGTTCACATATTTATAATAATCCTAAATTTATTCTACTAGAGATTTAGACACCATTGAAGGAAGCTGGACCTATGGAAGGGGACTACCATATTACTTTTATTTCAATGAGAGATATTCAATTTTCACCATTTAATCAATTGTATTGTTTTTATAATTATTATTGGATTTTTTATTTCATTAATCACTTATCAATCATGTTATTTAATGTTTCATTTGATTTTATGTATATCACGGGGCTTATGAATTAGATATTTCCAAAGTGGAAAATATTCATTTCAAAATCTCCCCAACATTTGAGATTGTCTAATATTATGTCTCCCTTGAATGAATTGTTTTTTATTTCTGGTACAATGTAAATATATTTCCATATGAAATAGTAATTAATTAATTTCTATGTGTCATTATAATTTTACATCACTTTGGTTCATAATTTTATTTATAATTTTTTTAAAAAAATTATGACTTTATTTCTCTCTTTAGATGAAAACCATCATTATTAAAAAAAAATGTTTCCCAAAAGAGATTTCAATTTATTTAAACTTAATAAAAAACAGCCAAGAATGTTTTTGAACTTTTAATCTTATTATAATGTGTTTTTAATTTAATCTTAATTTATTATTTCAAATAATTTCCATTTTAATGTCACCAAAAAATATAAAAGAATATTTTTTGACCATGTGTGATTAGAACATAATTTTCCTTCATAACGATCACTCAATTAATGAATGATTTTTTAAAAAGTTTTTATAATTTATTTTGAAATAATTTCTGTTATAAAAATTAACATTATTTTCTAAAATATATTATCAAGGCGAATATATCATTTTCCTTGAGAATTTTTACATGACATTTTATGGTATATCTGTTTTTAAATGACGTGAAACACTTATTGTAATTATAATATATAGGGTAATTGTTTTATTGATAACATAATTATTCATTCATAAGATGGTTTATGATAAATGTTATAGAGAACATAATATTTTATTCTATTAAAAATATAACTCTATATATGTTTTTATTGTGTTTAATTTATTTGGGTAAGTATTATCATTTCTCATGTTAGTCTTGCAATACAAATGTTTATGTTGAAATTTGTGCACCCATTTCATTGGAGGAATACATTTTATATATCATGTAATAGGTTGGATAGACTTATAGATATCCATTTTATTCTTCAACTGCCTCATGAGACATATCAATGGACCAAATTATATGGGTATCAATCCACTAATTTAAAAAATAATAGAAAATATCATTATAATAAGTTTCAAATTTCCAAAATTATGAATTCCCAAAATATGATATTATTTATTTAGGCCTATTTTATTAGTAAATTAGTTAAAATATTTATTTTTATGATTCGATACAAATTTTTTATTTACATAGAATTAATTATTTAACATTTATTCAATCCATATTAACCTCATATTTTTGATTAAATGGAACAAGTTTTGGTTATTTAATATTCCATATTTATTATGATTATTTGTTCATGAAAGATTACACATTATATTTACCCCAATAGAGTATCTAATTAAACCAATTTATTAATATTTTTACCTAGATAATAGGATGTGTTTTTTAATTTATTTTAAGGTATATGAAAAGGGAAAATTGGCCATTATTAACTAAAAATGTTTAGGACTTTTATTTTTCTTTTCGTATATCAATTTCAATTATTTTTTATTAAAATGAATTATAAACTATTCTTTTCATTAGGATATGATTACATGTATCATGTTACAATGTAAAAAATTTAACCACTGGATCTAAGAAAATATGGTCTGTGTTTTTACAATTGGTATCATTTTAGGTTTTGTAGAAATTTTTGGAACTTGCTTTTGGGAATAATTGACCTATAAATATAAACCTATAAGAGGAATTGAGGATAATTATTGAATAGAATCATATTTTTTTGGTAATGTATAGATTATGTTGTCCTACCAATTCCCTTTATATCTAAAAACTATATGTATATGTTTTTTTGGTATAGATCTTCCTAGATGTAATATCTTTGAAAAAGTATTTTCTAGCTTGACTCGAGAATTACCTAATACACATCGATGATCTCCTTACTTTCTTCTTATATTAAAATGTAATAGTATATGTTCAGATAATTTACATTCCTCATAAAAATATGAAGGATTTGAAATCATTTTTATGATTTGGAAACGCTTCAAAAGAAATAATGATAATGATTATGTTATTAAATATACCTAAATTTATTAATATGTGTTGCGTGGTTGACTAGATTTTGGGATTATAAATTATGGAACATAATGTTATTATATAATCTTCGGTATTTATTTTTTTATAATTTGAACCTATATAATTAATGGGAACCATATCAACTAATGTAATCAAAATTATATGAATGAGAGTTTCATTGATGGATGAAGCCAATCATTTGAAGGGAAATTGTCTTCCAAATATTATCATAATATAAGGATATAATAACATATGATAATAGAAAATTCACATAATCCTCCAAATATAATTTCTTCTAATGGATACATGTATTGAAGAGGACATAAAATAGAAATACATATAAATGTGATATTGTAAAGAATGGTTTTTCCCATGTGATTATTAAACAATGAATAATACTAGAACATTATTGAATTGACTATGATTTTTCTATAAGTATGAAATGTAAATTCCACCATGATAATTATATCAAATGTAATAATGTATCCTTTTATGAATATTTTCAATAGAATGGATATTAGGCACAACAATATTTAATTCAGTAAGTGTCAATGGAAAATACCACTGAAGAATATTATAGATCATGGTCATTCTTATGTTAGTGTTACATAAAATGTGTAATGATTAAAGTGGATAAGTATTTGGATCCATGAGTTCTGTTGTTGAAGTATTTTACCCACAATAATGATCATAAAATTTAGAAGGAATATAATGCAATAGTTTTTTATTAAGAATTTGGAGAAATATGTTAAATTATACAAGGAACCAAGAAAAGTGAAACAGTGGTAAGTCAATTTTTTTGGTAAACACATGATTGATATAAGAAAACCCTGAATGTGTGACCGATGTTGAGATAATAATAGTAAATATTTTTTATGGGATTTTATTTTTATACATTAAATTAGATAGTTATTTTTGTTATATTTTTCAGAATTTACTGCATGTATGGATTTATATAATATATTCGACAACCGGAGATTTAATTTTTTGATACATTAATTTTTTCATTATGATTTTATTGTGATTAAGTTATTAAATTTTATGAAATGGGACATTAATAGATAATTTTTATTTCTTTTTGAAAATATGATTTTGATTTATTGACCCACTTATAAATTTTTGGACTTCAAATTTTATTTTTATGATTTTGGATGAGTATTTTGGTAATATTTTTTTGAATGGATTAATTTAGAAGTTGGGTTTTATTGGAGATCATGTGAAAACCTTTCTAGTATTTTTAAATATATTGAGACATAATGACTGACTTTTCATTATTTTATCGAGCTAAAGAACATTTAAATATTCATTTTATTACATTAAGAATAAAAAAAATTTATTTATTTATCATTAATTAGAGTAATTGATGAAGTAATAATTTACTAATGAAAATAAAAAATATGCTTTTGTTAATATTACATAAAATGACATAGTGAAATTTATTTTCATATTCTCCCAGTTTAGATGAAAAATTATTTCCCCAAATCTAGGAGAAGGATCTTAAAACTGAAATGCTATATATGTACATTCATTTTTTATATCACTCTCCATTAATACTTTTTCATTATTATTTTATTCCATTTCGATATCATCATGTTCCAAAAATGTTCTTCTATTTCGAAAAAAATTTTGTGTTATTCTAGATGAGCATCATATATAAATTCTTATCTTATCACATGAATGTTTTATTGAAATTTTTTACAATGTGATGTATCAGGAAGGTAATTTTAAAAACAAACACCCATGATTATTGAGATCATGACTATTTTGAAAAAAAATGTAAAATATTTAATTGATAGAATGTAACACCCTTATATTTTAAAAAGGGAACAATATATATGATAGTATATATGAAATTAAACACCGATAATTTTCTAATATGTAACACCCTAATGAATTATGATATATTTTCGTTAAAAAAATTTAATCCTCTTTGATATATTTTTGTACAAACAACATACACAATTAATTGATAATTATTTTAACATATCCATTGTTACCTAGAAATTATGTTTGTGGGTTTGAATAATAATAAATAAATTATGAATTATATTGAGTTTAAACATGTATAAAATAATTTAAATTTATAGATTTTGATTAAAAATAAAATTAAGTTCATTTCCATAAAAAGAAATGTCTATAAAGAATTATTGCTCAAACGGGTGTTTTATTTGTGCTTTGGACAAAAAAATGAATTTTTACCATATTCGCAATATTCATTTTAATACAACCATAATTATTGAAATATACATTTCAAATTTACCTTTTAGGTATTTTATGATAATATTTAGAAAAGATTAATTTTTTTATGAATAAAAAAAGTTGTTTAGACAAAATTACATTTCCGTTTAAAATTATTATAATGCTAAATTATATTTTAAATTTAGTGAAATGTTAAAAAACATTTATATTAAAAAACTAAATAATATTTTTCAATGTAATAATTATCATATTTAATTTTTTTTTATTTTTTTTCATATTTATATATTTTTCTTATGAAAACCTATTTTTTATGTACGTACATGATTAATTTTAAATTGAGTAAATCTTCATCTATTAGTATACTATGATAAAATAAGGCCATATATTGAATCAAAATAATTTTTATTATCTAAAATTACAACATAAAGACATATCAATGAAGCCACTAAATTGTTGCTTAGAGTCAGATCACCACATGTCCTCATGTGCACCTCCTCCTACACCAAAAGGTGCCGACTAGAAGTGTGTTTCTAAAATTGTACTAGGAAGATATTGTACACTCATATCAGAGTGAAAAATATAATTTAATAACCAAATGACCCAGAAATAAGAGTTAGTGGGTGGAATAAATCCATGAGTATGCAATAACAAAAATAAATTCCATAAAGGCCCAAGTAACTGTTGAATACATACAACCACCCCAACTGGGCCAGTTACATAAAATAAAAAATTGAATGAAAAAAAATCACAATCCTCTATGTCACTATGATAAACCCATTAATACTTATGATCCCTATCATGAATTCAAAGTAAGCTAAATAGTATTATACATGGCCCTCAGACCAAGCATGTTCCTCCAATAATAATGGGAGATCTTCTCAGGTACCCAATTACAATAGTGGATGAAGTAGGGTATGAGTAAAACTCTTTAGGCCACCACTATGTGGGTCCAGATAAAATACCATTCAATATAAGAGAGCTTGGATATAAATAGTAGAATAAATATGTAATTAATAAATTTGATACAATCCAAAGAACATGAGAACTCATTTAGAACCAACTAGCCCATGGGATTTCAGTTTCCACCCCGACCGACCAAACAAACAACATCTAAAACCATCCCTCTAAAGCATACCATAAAATCTAATTTATATCTAAAAAAAATTATTTTTCTATTCTTTAAACACTATAAGAAATAAAATATACATATATAGTACCTTTCTCATGTCCATGTATCATTGGTGCCTTTAAATTCAGATTGGAATCACAATAAAAATTCAACATCAATATTAAAAGTGGGTTGAACATCTGCCTAGAAACTAGCCATATAACCATATATTAGTACTAATACATAACATTAGGTCTGTAAAACCCATATCAAAAAAATAGTAATTCCGAGATCCTTTTTTCAGCATCCATCAAAACATAACATCGGTGGTGCCAAAATCATCAGTCTTCCCCAACCCAAGGATGTTGAGCATTAATAAAACATATGAATGCACATGGAATATTATTATTTCATCAATATATTGACTTTATATTAGAACAATAATGATACACTATGTTTCCAAATCCATATACTAGCACCATATCCATAGTATACCACAGGTGTTGAAAGCATTACTCTAGAACATAAACCATTCGACAAAGGTCATCCAACCTGGAGACTCAGTATATAAATCCATAATGTATAGAACATGTCATGTCCGAAAATCACTAACCAATCCATTATCATTAATTATTATGGTCAATTACATTTATCATGTAAAATTATATTCAATATTAAACCATTTTTTGCTTTCATTATAACAACACTCAACTTTACCCCCATCAGATTATTAAATAAAAAGATAGATCATTTAAAACCAAATCTATTTTATAGGTTAAAGAAACTAATAGAACCACCATTTTTAAAAATTTCATAACCATCATTTTTTAACAATAATTTTTCTATTTGAAAACTAAAAAAATTTTAGGTCCTACATCTATAGTATAAAATCAAAATATAGGTTTAGGAATAGCTAATACATACCTCACTACATACCCAATTCAAATAAACATTCTAAATTAAATTGAAACTAAATTTATACATAAACCACTTTGTGTTCAAACACTAAATCTAAAATAAAGATCATTTAAAAACATATAATTTACCTTTAATAACCAAAACAAAGACTAATATATAAGATATTATTTTAAAAAATGTCAATATCTATATAGGAATATTAAAAGAAGAAACTAAGTACGAACAAAATTTTATCCCATTTTATGTCACAAGAATTTATTTCCATGTGAAACACATTTTTTACCATATAGACAACCAACCAATAAGATAAAACATGTAAATCAAGTCACCCAAATACCATATATAAAAAAGGAATAAAATATAACACTCATGATCTATATAGATCACACCACAAACAGATGAAAATAAATTAAGAGTACAGTGGGTAATACTCAAAGTCAACCTTCCTAAAAAATATTACATCCAAAACATTCCTAATGAATGAATGCCTTGACGAGGTCCACCCAATGATTTTACATACCACATTTCAACTAACCAAACTATTCCTAATCACCAATGATCTAATATGAATTTTTTTTAAAAAAATAAATAATTAATAATTGAAACTCTAATTAATTAATAATCGTAAACATTACTTGTAATAATTATTGAAATATCTCCTATTCATTTTTATAAACAAAAACTGAATCCAACCACTAAAAAAAGTCCCACGACATAACCCTACCCACCATTTGGGGAAAATCCCAATTATTTTATACTAATTAAAGACATACATTAATATAATCATTGGAAAAAAAACATTCAATATTCATTTATATCTCATACCGTTACAAAACATTGTGCCACGATGTTTAAAATCAATCCTCAGATCTCCTCTATACAAGCCAACCAAAATCCCCATGAGAAATAAATGATTCTACCTTTACTCGATTGAATATTTATTGAATCCCTAACATAAAAACTCAAAAAATTAGAATAAATTAATAATATGAAGAATTCAGTCTACTAGAGGATGATAACTCACAGCAAATACCATAAAATCACCAATACTCCCCCCAGATAGAAGGAACAACATGGGTGATTTCATTTGAGAAAATACAAGATAGTTCACCTAAATTATGGTGAAATAGTGGAGGCGATAAGTAATAAAAATTAATGGAAATTTGCTCAAATCCACCTATTTTAATAAAATATAAGAATCTATACTATTTGGCCACACTGTTTTCAAATCTTTGTGCCAAAATTGCAGTGGAATATTCATAAGGCCAACACACTCACATGGTTAAGCCACTCAGTTTCCCATACAATGATTAAACCATGCACATCCTTATATTCAAAATGTATTCCATGAATTTTTGGGTGACATTTTTTCGATAACCACACACCAATCATGTTTTCAACACTACCTCCCACCTCCAATAAGCCACAAAATTTTGCTGGAACCATGTGCAACCACTATATCAAACCCGAGAACACCCTAACACTCAAACATGTTCTCATTTTTTATCTCATGTTTTACCCCAAAAATATCACTAAATAAAAAAATAAACCAGGACCAATTGAAAATAATAATAAAAAATCTCTTGTGCATCAAGGTGTTACATGGTTTCTCTAAAATCATGCACACAAAACCATACACCCCATCCAGAAGACTCCAAAACACATAAAAATAACATAGATGATATAAAGATCATTTTAAAACCCAGAATACCCTTGACAATAATTAAATATTAAAAAAATATTTAGATTCATTAAAACTCTAGAAAATCTTTTCATGATATTGATTCACAATTCAAGACATCTAAGAAATAAAATAAAAATTAATTCATAAACCTTTGATCGATTGAGAAGCGTGATCATACAACATCCCAATAATAATACGTATAATAATTAATAAGTCTATATGGAGAACCATATACACCAAATGACCTACATCTACAACCACATTTGGACTGTCATCATTAATCAACACTTGGTTTCCTCAAATGAAAGCAAGGAACCACTTCAAAACCATCGCCATAAGTTTGGCAAAACTATTGGATGACACCCATTACCAATCCAAAACACCATTATATCAATTACTTGATCCCATCCAACTGAACCTTTTTTATTAAATCACAATATTAGTCATTGATCTATGATTCTCCACGCTATAATCTCAATATTATAGCCCTAATTATTCAATTTATAGCACCCATGTCATTATAAAATCCCAACCAACAATCAACTCAGGTTCCCATCAAATGCTAGGCCTAGTTCTCAACACAATGGGACCTGACACCCCTGATTATTCTAGTCATCTCTAGAACCCATCCTCATCGTCGAAAAAACATTGATTCCAATGCATACCCCTAGTCCTTTCATGAGTTATATACAAACTAGTTTTTCCTCAAAATACCAATTCAAAACCAAAATGAACCTATCATTCCCATAACAGCACACCAGGAAATGATAGAAACCTTATACACCAACATTGTGTGTCTGTACTAGTTATGATTTCTTCTACCAACTCTTATCTAAGGCACCCATAGCCACTTGTTGGCCATTTTACATCTCACTAGATCATCATGTCCTCATAAACAACTAATCATTATCATTGGAATCATCACACAATACCTAATGTGGTTACACTATAAGATCATATACTAAATCAAAACCAAATTCCTATCCTACTATATATGTCAACTCACCAAATGATCCCTCACTAGCATCATTGTGACAACATGACTAATCCACATCCTATTCAACATCATCGTGACCAATCATGCACATGGGTATTATCTCTATAACTAATACATCACTCCCCAACATAGGTGTATCGTTACAAACTACCCACTCAAGAGGCATTAACTACCATAATATATGCTCTAACAAATGTTATCTCGAGAATAAAAAATTGAAAAATCATCCTTACTTTACTGACCAAAGTGAAACATCAACTACCTCACATAAATGGAATATGAGAATGGCACCCATGGGGTTTCTTGAGATCCAATCCATCCAAAGAAGCTCACCCATAAACGGTTAATGGATTACATCCCACCATATGAATTCAAATTATTCACTCTATTAGAATAAATCCCATGTGGCCCTATATCAAAAAATAAGACAATAGTTTAGAAATGAATATACCCATTATCCTCTCTTCATACCTATGTCATTTTAGAGATATTGTGATTGACCGTCAACCCTTACTGTACATCCATATTTCATTGATGAACACCACCACCCCATATCCATTTCTGATGTCACCCCTATCTAAAGGGTCATGTAAAACCACAAAATGTTTCATTTCTCCCATACAACATGTGTCTCACCATAATCACACCAATTTTCATCATACACTATGCTTTCTTTTCTTCACAAGCAATACATGAACATATTCTCATATCATATGATGAAAAAACCAAACAACATAGTCTGCCTCTAACGATTCATGTCTTGATGATTCCACTAAGACTCAATTATCACAAAACCTTGTGTGAACCCACCACCATACCTGATTTTAACTCTAATTAGTCGAGATTTATAAAACCTCGTCTCAGAATCCCTAACCACTGCACAAGCCTCTTCATCATTCATGTATCAACAAAGGAATAGAATCCTCTGTTCCTTCAAAAAAAATTATTCTCATCGCACCAAAGAAAAATTATTGTAGATGCTTTCAGGGATATCCAAGCCATGCATCAAATTGGTACGACCAAAAACACATGTTAATTGGTCGCACCAGTACTCCACGTATTTCACATATCATGATAAATGGACACCACTGTGTGCGTTAAACAAAAAATACTTGATTTAGTGGTCTAGAACCATAAAATACTTTCACATTTGGTCTATAAAAAACTACCTAGAATTTATTATATTCAAAACTTTCACCCAAATAGGGAAAAAAAATAAACCATCCTTTTTTTAAACAACAAATAGGCTGAAACATAAGTTGTGATTTCATCATTCCTAAAATCAAATGTACCATTACAGTAAAACCACAAACTAGGATGCATCTTTTGGGAACAATTGACCAGAGTTAAAAACATTAAATATTGCCACATATAATGAAAATAAAAAACATCCCTAATAACCCCCCTCAATGGCCACCCTCATTAAAAGCACATAACCAAATCCGAGAACCATATTTAAAACTAGAAAGTAAATAAGTCTAACCAACCATTGTTTATTCAATATCATAGAATGACCCAACCCACAGGTTAGCAATTATAAACATTTTCCATTATAACATGTCGAGAAATAATGGAAACATCCTTCTATAGGGTGTCACACCATCATATGAGCATAAACCAATAAACATCCAACAATAAGGGATCTCATCCTTAATGAGAATATTCACATCACACTGCTCCTCGAAGGACCTGGACATACCAATAACCTTGAGAAAAGTCCTCCCAACATTGGCCAATATCCATACAATCATATTACACTAACCCAACAGTGTCACCAACCACACTGTATAAAAGACTAAAAAAATTCAAAGTCAATAATCTGACAATGGAACCATATAAACTTCCATCTAATGCAAATCCATAGAATAAAACAGTAGTGGCCCTACAACGTTTGTATCCAACCTGACTATAAAGATGCATGAGATGGATTTTTTCTTCTATAGAAAAGGCCCGAAACCCAAATCCAAGCCCCTTGTCAATTACAAAAAAATTCATAATCTATAATAATCCATCAAATCCAAATTACATGGTTTTTACATGTGGATAAATGATAAAAAATCATATAATTAGAAATCTAGAAGATCAATCCCAGCCACTAGTATGCTATTCATCCTACCAGAACAAGTGTTTTCATCACCCTAGAAATACATCTATCTCATAGTACATCACAATACTATACCTCTTTTCAAAAAAATAGTAAATTTATATTATTGTAAAAATTCCCACAACATATTGAAACACCCTGGATTGGATTCCATTGAACAAGTGATGTGATCTAGTTTTCCCCATGACATGCTACACACATCATCAAATACCAGAGGCTACCAAATAGCTGTGATGGTTTAGATTGGATCTATTAGGAGACTATACCCCAATTGTAGTGTATATAAATAGAAAGAAATAACCAAAAAGTATAGACATCAAAGAAAGAGGAATGATTATATAACATAAAATTTCATAAAAAAAATTGAAATTTCCTAATGTATTATATGGAAATGTGATACATACAACAGAAAATGCTATAAACTGTTTACATAAAATACACAAATGCAAGAAAATAAAAAATAGGATGCACTATGTAATGGAGCCAAACCCATCCACCCATCTCACCCCAGTCAAGTAATTTAGTTCGACCAAAAAAAACCCAACACATGTTTCATCCCAAACGTTTTCCATCAATAAACTTCAGGTAGCCTCTTAGGTACACATGTGCAATGGATTCTTATATAGGGTTTGAGAAACACTTAGTTGGCCATAAAAAATAGTTTATAAGGAAAAAAAATCAAAACATCAATTTATGAAAGAGAAGAATAAAAAATTATAGAAAATATATAAAATCCATGTAACAATAAAACTTATATACTCATCGTTGGACCACTATATTTGCAGTGACACTTAGCCCAACCCAACACAAAATGACCAGAAGAACTCCTAAAAAGAATACAAAAAAGGTACATCATATATAAAACAATAAATTGGGTTGGATTCTATTCATTATTCTTGGGGAGGAATAACATATGCACCCATAATACCTATCTCATTTACCCTTTTCAATTTTTATAGAACATCAGTCTGGTATATCACTCAAAGTAAAAATTCAATATTAGAAGTGATTGGAGCCTCTATCTTCTAACTAGGAATATAATTAACAATTTTTAATCATTTTGAACATTGATGATTTCAATACTATTCATTACATTATATCAGTACATGGAGCCCCAATCTAGTGTCCATTTTTATATAACATTGGTTGTACTAAAAACTATTTTTATTTTATCAAATCACTTTTATGGAAAAAATGAGAACCACCAAATCCATCAAATTACCCAAAAGTAATAGAGCGGGAAACCAAAACAAAATACAAGTTATGCCTCTTCCTTGAAGCTAAATAATGTTAAGGTCCTCCACCAAAGCATTATCACTCAGCGAACAGTCTCATGCAAATGAGCACGAGAGTAGAACCAATTTCAATGCCATACCCTCTACTTTATTTACTCCATGTTCCACACAAAGGATACAACCTCATTCTATCAACCCCATATGAAGATGAGCCAGGTAAAATTATGGAACCTGAACACCCAAAATCACCTCCATTCACACTATCTAATAATTAGAACATCATACTAAGAATCTAAGGGAAAGTGAAATACCACAAATTATAAAGAAGAGGATAAAATAGAGTCATTAAAGAAAAAAATAATTTTTTGAGTCCATATCCCTAAACAACTTCTAGGATATAAATGATACCTAACAGTTTGGAACTTCACGCAATAGGATTTCAGATACAGTAGTAAACTTATCTGATAACTCAATACTTTCCTCAAGCCTGATCATCCTTTTATTGAATTACCAAACCAGTATAGTTTCATGAGTGTCAACCCAACAATATTTTTCTTCATTTAGCTTCAATTTTATATTATGTCCCATCATCTTTGGTGCTTCATATTCAGAGGCATTGAGGAAAACAACATGATCTGTAACCACATCCTCTGAACTCATAATTAGTTCCAAGGATATCTCAGGTTGACCAGGTGATTTTAGAGGACACATAACATTGATGTTCATCTTCTCATCCATTTTCCTTTTGGCTGACCGAGTTTTCAATGGGTGGAAAGAAGGAGTGATACTTCTTTTTCCTATTACACCTGTTATTCGTCATACTGGTTTCCCCCGCATAAAAGATCTTACTAGCCTTCATGAACTCCTCCATACTATTCCAATTTAATCTAAGTCCATCAATGTTATTCTACACCTGAATAAAATGTTGATTCTCTGAAGTGAAACCACATGCATTTCCAACTGATATATTGTCCACCACGCGCAATAAATCCCCCTAATTTCCCATGTGTAGTTACCCATTTCCCCTAGCCACCACCACCAAAGGAACACTTCCAAAATACTCTTATAACCTTACCACTTGGGTCTTGGTGATAACACCTACTGCTTTCCAACCATTACTCCTAGTACCCTCAAACTATATAGGTTCACCACCACATGGATTTGTAGCTTACATAGTGTGTCATGTTTCCTTCCTCAAGACATCAATATTGAAACTGAAGACCTCAGTAGAGTAATCATATTCCCAATCTTTTTAGTTCTCCACATAATCCATACACGCTATCATCTGGCTTCGCACTCGAACTAAAATCGGTAGGGACGAGCCTTCTTATGTTTTGGATGCTTTGTACACTTCAATAGACTATTTCCTCCCCAATTCAAATCCATGCACAACCTTATCAAAAATATAATTAACACCTTCACGGTGGTCCTCCTCCACAGGTCGTGGTAACTGATAATATCTACCCCGTTCACCAGTTTCCATCATATTCAGATCAGCTTCTACACAATCCTCTGATGTTTTACCCTTCACACCAACCTCCTTCCTTTCTGAAATATATGATCTCTGATTATGAGAATCCTTCAAATAGGATGGAAAATCCTTAAGGTAAACCTCCGAAGTGTGACCAAATGACCTGCATGAGGAATAATAGTTATTCCAGTTCTAATAAATGACTTGTTTCCTACATCTGTACTCCACACCAACCATAATCCATACATGATCAAAGGGATTATGAGACACATCCAATTCTACACAAACTGATGGATTAACAGGGTAGCAAACCACCATAGTGTGACTATACAAGCAGAATAACCTACTGAAAAGATTTCCTAGTAAAAAAATAACAGAGTGATTCTAGAATGGAAAAGGAAGGCTGGGGAAACACACCCAAACCGCCATAGATAGAAAATTGTGATTCCTGTTAAATTCAAAGTACTAGTTAAAGAGAAAGAAACAGAACTCATTTTACCTACCTAAAGCACTCAACCATTCCTTGATGAGATCCTCTTCAAGTTCAAATCGAATCATGATGTGTCGACTCTCGGTAAAGTCAACAGTCACCCATTATCATCTCAAAAAATAGTATGGATCTTACCCAATGAAGTATAGTATTAGTATCGTCTGCCTCATTAAAACACCACATAAATAGTATACTATCTCAAACCATAGAATCTATCCAAAAGATAATCCTTTAGTCACATGTCCGAAAACATGTAGTCTTATTTCAAGAATTCAACTAGGATTTGATAAATCATGTCCAAACATCACCAA
The DNA here is from genome assembly GCA_963277665.1 of Viscum album. Taxonomy (NCBI): domain Eukaryota; kingdom Viridiplantae; phylum Streptophyta; class Magnoliopsida; order Santalales; family Viscaceae; genus Viscum; species Viscum album. The sequence goes on from CAUJRU010002268.1 coordinate 63,501, forward strand.
ACAATCTATTATGCGTCCTTAATATGGTCAACTAAATCGATTATAACGACCCATACTTTACATACATTGTTAATGCTTCAAAATTGAAGCACACTTATTACAACATATGACAAAACCACAAAGGACCGTATAGGTATAGTGTCTTTAGAAACTGGGAAACATAAACATCTGGTTCATAAATCTTCTACTGTGTCTCCCATTTATTTCATCATATCTAGGGCCCCTTTTAGCATATTCTACTTAATATCCATCTTCCTGACCTGGGGAAAAGAAAACATAAAAGGGTGAGCTCAAATTCTCAGCAAGGGCAAATAAAGGAAATAAAAATTATATCATATCTTTTTGAAAATCAAAACCTGCAAAAGAGATCATAATATCTTATCATGGAATAAATCATAGAAGTGAAAATGAGATCCCCATAATCATAACATAAAACTTGAAACTTTGTGGCATGCACACATAATCATGGAAAATCATTTCTTGTTAGTCATGACTCATTTCCAAGACTATCTTAGTGGACAAAGTCCCTTTCTGAACCGAGCTCACTCCTCGTTTCAGTCCTGTATCACTGAACCGAAATAACCTTCCGTTCCAGCCATGTCTATCTCATGAGATATAAAATCTTTACCCAATGCATTGGAGGGAGATATAGGTCCCACCCATCTTATAATGAATCCTTTCTTATGTGTGCCACATAATCATAAATCATACATCATCGCATGACACATGTAACAAAAATGGGATTCATGAAACATCATGACATCATAAAACAAACCATATAAGGTAAATGACTTAATAAAAATAATTCCCTCACAAAATAATCAAATCAATGTAATAATAGGGATAAAAACAGAACCCTTTATTATCTTAGATGGAAAATAATTTTGATAAAACACTTGAACTCCATTCTTGAGGAAAATATCCTTTCTTCTTCAAAAAAACTTTTCTTTTCTTAACATGTCATAAAATTATAAACTAAAAGAAGTTGATTAAAAATAAACTTGAAAACTTGTAAAGGAAGCTTCTTGGAAATAATTTTTTAAAAATCCATTCATGCCGTATAAGTTAAAAAAACATTCTTCGTACTTTTGTCGGAAAAGTCAAAAAGTACCTCGTACGAAAAACGACAAAAGATTCCTTTCATATATATTACTAAAACTCACCAAAGGGTAAAATGGATTTAAACAATTGTAGGTGGATGGAAATAATATTACATATTGATGAAACATGGATGTGGATGATAAAATACACCCCAGTAAATACTTATGAATAAACAATCTCGGATAAAAATGAGATTGCGATACTTCCATTACCTTAGGACCAATTTTCTTTGTACGTGTCCGAAGCTCCTGTATAATGGTTTAAATAATGTTATTGACTTATTCCAGAATCATACATATTTATATGATATCATATATGGTCATATTCTTAGCTTCTTGTTAGTAATATTTCATTGTTACTTGTTACTCGGGTCTTTATTGCCTTTTGTTCTTATACGTGTTTTGCTGAATACATTCTTATTATTCTTTTAAGGTTATAGATACCTTATATCCAGAATGGTATTAGTGTAACATATATCATATTTATTCATTCAATTCATTTATATAATTGCTATGTAATGATGATCATGTAGAACGAGTCGCATCACATCGTAGAGACGGTATTCCGTACGTACGCACGAGTGATGATATCGTTCCTATGATCGTGTAACTGTATTGGAGTATATATATATTATTTCATTATCAATATTAATTTATAATAATCATAAATAGTTACTCATTACACCATTATACCCATTCTTGTAAAGTGATGGTGGAAAAATAGATTACACCACGGCGTGGAGACGGTATTCCGTACGTACGCACGCGCGGTGATTTCATTTTTCCGTAGGATGGATAGAAGGTGAATTAGGTTTGTTTCATATTTATAATAACATATCAGTATGTATGTAATACTGATGTTATTACTTTATCATGAAACAACTAAAGAAGAAGAAGTTGAAGAAGAAAGAAATTGAAAAGATCGGTAATGGATATTACCTCTTCTTTGGAACGCCTCTTTGAATCCTCCACATAGGGAACTAAGATTGGTCTTTGAAGAAGACCAGGACCTCTAGGATTATTATAGGGAAGTGGAGAGGAGAAAATGGCAGGGTTTGGCCGAGCTTGAGTGCTCAAATTGTTGTGAGGAGGAGGGGGATGAGGTGCCCTTTTATAAGGGAGGAGAGGGGAACCTTAGGAACATCTCAAAATATTATTTTATATTAAAGTCAAAATCGGTTTATAATGGTTCCAAAGGGTCTTATTTCGAAGATAAAGTGGGGATGGGTCGCAATCCTATCAACCAATAAGATTTAGACAAGTTTAGGGTATTATTTTAACCTTATCAATTAGATTTAACTCTAAGTTAAATAATTTAACTTTTACCATGTCTTTTTGTTTTCTTTCACTATATGGTTAATAAACTTACTATAAAATGCCAAACGAACCCCAAATTGTTTATTATTAATATATATATCCTTATCTAAGTCATTTGGCCGAACCTTATATTTTTAGGAATAAAATAACAATTAATAATATAATATTTTATTTAAAAACTATTTTGTGTCAATTTTGACACTATTAGATATATGATTTTTGTGAAAGTCATAAAAGAATTATATGTTCGAACCAAGTTGATTAAATCAACACTAATATATCATAGTAACCTATAAAATTAGTGTAATTGATAAAAAGTCTTAAATTACATTTATTTTGTTATTTATATTATCAATTAAGTCAATATTTCATTAATAAGATAATTGCTGCATCATCTTTGTGTCATAAATAAATTAAATTATTTGATGTCTAAAAATTACAAATAAAATACCATCATGTAGGAAATCTTTTTAAATTTCTAATGAATATTTACAATCGAATTTATCTTATATATAACCCCATATTAAAAATGATTTACTTATTAAACTTTGATTTTAACTATTTTAACCCTTCTTTAAATAAATTAATAATAAATGTCCTAATCTAATCCAAGTGGGCCTAAATGGTCATATTTTATTCCTAAGTTTGTTTTTGGTCGAATTACACTTGTCCAATAGAATTAGGACATGTGTTAGGGTAATAGTAATATCATATTTACCATTAGTTACCCTATTTACTATTAACCGCGGTAAAAAAAGTAAAAAGTTACTATTTACCAAAAAAATTATTTTCATCTCATTGAACCACATTTTAGTCCTTGATATTAACCGTGTCTCTCGGATTTTCGAAATTGCATTCACAGAAGCGGTAAAATTATGTTTTATGCAAAATTCAGTTTTTTAACCTACCACTTAGTGGTTTCACTATTCATCAAAAATTGAAAGTTTTCAGAAAAATACCAAAATTTCACCCTAGGCTAATTTCGATATTCTGAGTCCAAAAATGAAGTCCATTTTGAAAAATAAAATTTATAAAATTTCAAAAAGTGGTTATTACTATTCATAACGGCTAGTTTTAATAGTATATTGTTGTTTAGTGAAACTCGGTATTGCGTACGACGCAAGCTATCGAGGAAGGTCGCGATTGCGTGTAAAGAAAGCCAAGCAAGTGTTGTGTAGAAAAAGATTCCTTTGATAATTTATATAACATAAAAGCCTCGGGTGTTACATTCTACCCCCCTTAAAAATAATTTCGCCCTCGAAATTCGTCACTTTGCAACAAACAGATGAGGATACTTCTCCCTCATCATATCCTCAAGCTCCCATGTAGCTTCTTCGAGTTGGTGGTTCCTCCATAAAACTTTCACCAAGCGAGTGGTCTTGTTTCGTAGGACTTTTTCGCTACGATCCAGAATCTCTATCGGCTGCTCTTCATAAGAAAGATCTTGCTCCAGCGGTACAACTTCTGAGCTGAGTACATGTGAAGGATCTGGTATGTACTTTCTCAGGAGAGATATATGGAACACATCGTGAACTTGAGAGAGATTCGGTGGAAGCGCCAATCGGTAAGCTACCTTCCCCACACGATCCAGTATTTTGAAAGGACCGATATATCTAGGGCTCAACTTCCCCTTCCTTCCAAATCTCATAACCCTCTTCCAGGGAGATATTCGTAAGAACACTTTATCACCCACTTCAAACTCTAGGTCTTTTTTTCGGTTGTCGGCATAACTTTTCTGTCGACTCTGAGCTGCTCTTATGTGTTGTTGAATAGATCTGACCTTTTCTGCCATTTCATCAACGAGATCTGGTCCTAATAGCTTTCTTTCCCCAACTTCATCCCAGCAAGTTGGAGTCCTACATTTCTTTCCATAGAGAGCTTCATAAGGAGCCATCTGAATACTAGAGTGAAAGCTATTATTATAAGAAAATTCTACCAAAGGTAGGAGTTGATCCCAACCTCCTTTGAAATCCATAGAGCAAGCTCTCAACATATCTTATAGGGTTTGAATTGTTCTCTCAGACTGACCGTCTGTCTGGGGATGATAAGCAGTGCTGAAACTCAACTCTGTATCCAGAGTATGCTGAAGACTTCGCCAGAACTTCGAGGTAAATCTCGGATCCCGATCAGATATAATAGAAAGTGGTACTCCATGAAATCTTACCACTTCCTTTAAATATATCCTGGCAAGCTGAACTAGAGAGAAATCCTCTCTAATAGCAATGAAGTGTGCAGACTTTGTAAGATGATCAACTATGACCCAGATAGCATTATTGCCTTTGGATGTTTTAGGAAGTCCTGTGACAAAGTCCATAGTGATGTTTTCCCATTTCCATTCGGGTATGGGTAATGGTTGTAACATCCCCTTAGACTTCTGTCTCTCAACTTTAACTTGTTGACAAACCAAGCATCGAGAGACATATTCAGAAACATCTCTTTTCATGCCATCCCACCAGAAGCACTCTTTCAAGTCCCTATACATCTTCGTGCTTCCAGGATGAATAGAGAATGATGAACTATGAGCCTCATCCAGCAGCTCATTCTTTAATTCGGGGATGGAAGGAACACAAACCAGATTCCTGAACTTTATTATCCCATCACAATCAAGGTTGAATTCAGGAACATTTCTCACCTTCTTTTGTAACTCGACATCTTCTTTCTGTGGCTCTTTAATCTTCACATATATAGATGGTTGAACATTCATTTGAGAAAGATAAGATTTTTCCCCTTCCATTATAATCCCAAGATCCATCCTTTATAAATCCATAAATATTGGATCTTTTGTGATCCTCATCATGGATAAACTAGCATGGTCTTGTCGACTTAATGCATCTTCCACCTTGTTTGCTTTCCCAGGGTGGTAATGGATTGCACAGTCATAATCCTTAATCAGCTCCAACCATCTTCTTTGACGCATATTCAACTCCTTTTGTGTGAAAATATACTTTAAACTTTTATGATCAGTATAAATATCACACCTTTCACCATAAAGGTAATGCCTCCAAATCATTAATGCAAAGATTACCGCAACCAATTCCAAATCATGGGTTGGGTAATTTTGCTCATGGATTTTCAACTGTCGTGAGGCATAAGCTATCACCATATCATTTTGCATAAGAACACACCCCAATCCCTTCTTGGATGCATCACTGTAGATCACAAACCTTTCTCCACTACAAGGCAGTGTGAGCACAGGTGCACTGGATAACCTTCTTTTCAACTCCTTGAAATTCTCTTCACATTCCTCTGTCCAGACAAACTTAACTCCTTTCCGAGTCAACTTGGTGAGTGGATTAGATAATCGTGAAAAATCTTTTACAAAACGTCGATAATATCCAGCCAAACCAAGAAAAATTCGGATCTCAGTTACTGTTGTTGGTCTTGACCATCTTTCGATAACCTCTGTTTTTGCTGGTTCCACAGATATCCCCTCTTTTGAGATTATATGACCCAAAAATGCAACTTTTTGAAGCCAAAATTCACACTTGGTAAATTTGGCATAAAGCTTCTCCTTTCTCAGGGTCTTCAATATAATTCTCAAGTGATCTTCATGCTCTTCCTTGCTCTTTGAATAGACAAGAATATCATCTATAAAGACTACCACAAATTGATCAAGATAGTCTCTAAAGACTCTATTCATTAGATCCATGAAGATAGCAGGGGAATTAGTAAGACCAAATGGCATCACTATAAATTCATAGTGTCCATACCTTGTACGGAAAGCCGTCTTTGGTATATCCTCCCTTTTGACCCTTAATTGATGATACCCTGAACGAAGATCAATCTTGGAAAAGTATTGAGCTCCGCGTAGTTGGTAAAATAAATCATCAATGCGTGGGAGAGGATATTTGTTCTTGATAGTGATCTTGTTAAGTTCTCGATAATCAATGCAGAGTCTCATTGATCCATCTTTCTTCTTAACAAATAGAACAGGTGCTCCCCACAGTGATGCACTAGGGCGTATGAATCCCTTATCAAGATTCTCTTGGAGTTACTTCTTCAATTCCTGCAACTCAATTGGGGCCATTCTATAAGGTGTCTTTGAAATAGGCAAAGCACCCGGTACGAGTTCTATTGAAAACTCAACTTCACGATTTTGTGGAAGACCCGGCAATTCCTCTGGAAAGACATCATCAAACTCCCGTACAATGGGAATATTCTTAATCGTGAGTTTCTCACCAACCATTTGAGATAAATAACAGTCATTTAGTGGAATCAATACCCATTAGATGGAAGAAATTTCCACTGGAAGGTTATGTTCATCCTTGCATTGATAGACGATCGTAGTTTGATCTGGAATATGAAATGTGACTTCCCTTCTTTGGAAATTGATATGAGCTCCATGTAGAGAAAGCCAATCCATGCCAAGAATCACATCAAATTCCACTAAAGGAAGGATCACAAGATTTGCAGGAAGCACTTTCCCACAAACTTCGATCGGAGAAGAATTATAAACTTTTGATGCGACTTTGTGCCATTAGGTGTTGTCACAGCTAACTCAACATCTAATTGTTGAGGTAATACGGTGATACCCTTAGAAAAGTTTTCAGAAATAAAAGAGTGGGTGGATCCAGAATCAAATAAAACATTTGCTACTTTAGAGTGGATGGTAAGTGTACCTTTCACCACATCGTTATCGTACTCCACATCGCTGATAGAAATTGCATGTGACTTTCCTTTTTCTTTAGCCTTAATAGTTTGTTGACGTCGACCATCATCATCAACCCTTGGATTTGGGCATTGATTGGCATAATGCCCCATCTCCTTGCACTTGAAACATTGAAGTGTAGTAGGTTCATTCTGTGTATCCCTTCCTTTGTTTGCGTAATTAGACATCTTCTTCCCATTATCACAGCATTCAAATGCCCGATGACCTTCCTTTCCACATTTAAAACATTTACTTGTCCCTTTAAGACAACTCCCTCCATGTTTCTTTCCACACTTTGAGCATAAGGGAAAGTTCATCTTCTTTTCCGTGTGCTCTTTAGATTTTTCTTTGAATTCCATCTTCCTCTTCTTATCAAACCCATGTGACTGATGGGTTATTCCAATCTCCATCTCGACTTTGAGAGCACATCGAACGATTTCCTCGTAGCTATTGATGTCCCTTATGGCTAACGCCCTTCGAAGACATGGTTTTAAGCCACTAAAGAATCGATCGATCTTACTCTCAGGTTGGATAATAATACCAGAAGCGTACCTTGCAAGTCTTGTAAAATTTGCTTCATAGGTACCAACAGATTCATCATCCCTTTGCTTCAGTTCAAGAAACTCTTTCACCATCTTTATTCGGAGAATACGAGGGAAGTACTTATTGAAAAATAAGTTCTTGAACTCGTCCCATTCCATAGACTCAATTTCATCCCTTTGCATCGTATTCTTAACAAGATTCCACCATTGATCAACATCTCCTTCCAAACGGTACACTGCTAGGATGACTTTATCATGCTCAGAATATTGAAGAACTGAAAATATCTTTTCAGTAGTACTAATCCATTGTTCAGCAACTAATGGATCAGTAGACCCGCTGAAAGAAGGTGGACGCTGCCTCATGAAGGATTCAACAGAATGTTGCTCCCTCCTTTGCTCGTTTGGAAATCCTGCATGATTCATAGCTTGAGAAAGTTGTGTGAGCATGGCTACAAGATTTTGCATTCCAGCTCCCATATCGTTTGGTTGCTCAGGGGGACAATCATTGCATTGCCCATCGCATTCCGCATTAACACGGTTCCGTCGGGTTCCAGCCATTGACTAAAACCAAGAAGAATAGTGTGAGAAACACTAATTATAATAGGAAAACCACATAATCAAGGATATAATTTCACACTTAAGGTTTTATCCTAGGGTATTCATGGCCATTTCTAAAACACTAAGATTGTGTTCTATGCTTAGTCTTATCCTTAGGGTTCTTACTAAGGCTTTCACATCCTAGTTTCCAAAGGTTGACTATACCTTTCCTCGGATACCAACTATAACGACCCATACTTTACATACATTGTTAATACATCAAAATTGAAGCACACTTATTACAACATATGACAAAACCACAACGGACCGTATAGGTATAGTGTCTTTAGAAACTGGGAAACATAAACAACTGGTTCATAAATCTTCTACAGTGTCTCCCATTTATTTCATCATATCTAGGGTCCCTTTTAGCATATTCTACTTAATATCCATCTTCCTGACCTGGGGAAAAGAAAACATAAAAGGGTGAGCTCAAATGCTCAGCAAGGGAAAATAAAGGAAATAAAAATCATATCATATCTTTTTGAAAATCAAAACCTGCAAAAGAGATCATAATATCTTATCATGGAATAAATCATAGAATTGAAAATGAGATCCCCATAATCATAACATAAAACTTGAAACTTTGTGGCATGCACACATAATCATGGAAAATCATTTCTTGTTAGTCATGACTCATTGCCAAGACTATCTTAGTGGACAAAGTCCCTTTCTGAACCGAGTTCACTCCTCGTTTCAGTCCTGTATCACTGAACCGAAATAACGTTCCGTTCCAGCCATGTCTATCTCATGAGATATAAAATCATTACCCAATGCATTGGAGGGAGATATAGGTCCCACCCATCTTATAATGAATCCTTTCTTATGTGTGCCACATAATCATAAATCATACATCATCGCATAACACATGTAACAAAAATGGGATTCTTGAAACATCATGACATCATAAAACAAACCATATAAGGTAAATGACTTAATAAATATAATTCCCTCACAACATAATCAAATCAATGTAATAATAGGGATAAAAACAGAACCCTTTATTATCTTAGATGGAAAATAATTTTGATAAAACACTTGAACTCCATTCTTGAGGAAAATATCCTTTCTTCTTCAAAAACACTTTTCTTTTCTTAACTTGTCATAAAATTATAAACTAAATGAAGTTGATTAAAAATAAACTTGAAAACTTGTAAAGGAAACTTCTTGGAAATAATTTTTTAAAAATCCATTCATGCCGTATAAGTTAAAAAAACATTCTTCGTACTTTTGTCGGAAAAGTCAAAAAGTACCTCGTACGAAAAACGACAAAAGATTCCTTTCATACATATTACTAAAACTCACCGAAGGGTAAAAATGGATTTAAACAATTGTAGGTGGATGGAAATAATATTACATATTGATGAAACATGGATGTGGATGATAAAATACACCCCAGTAAATACTTATGAATAAACAATCTCGGATAAAAATGAGATTGTGATACTTCCCTTACCTTAGGTCCAATTTGCTTTGTACGTGTCTGAAGCTCCTCTATAATGGTTTAAATAATGTTATTGACTTATTCCAGAATCATACATATTGATATGATATCATATATGGTCATATTCTTAGCTTCTTGTTAGTAATATTTCATTGTTACTTGTTACTCGGGTCTTTATTGCCTTTTGTTCTTATACGTGTTTTTCCGAATGCATTCTTATTATTCTTTTAAGGTTTTAGATACCTTATATCCAGAATGGTATTAGTGTGACATATATCATATTTATTCATTCAATTCATTTATATAATTACTATGTAATGATGATCATGTAGAACGAGTCGCATCACATCGTAGAGACGGTATTCCGTACGTACGCACGAGTGATGATAACGTTCCTATGATCGTGTAACTGTATTGGAGTATATATATATTATTTAATTATCAATATTACTTTATAATAATCATAAATAGTTACTCATTACACCATTATACCCATCCTTGTAAAGTGATGGTGGAAAAATAGATTACACCACGGCGTGGAGACGGTATTCCATACGTACGCACACGCGGTGATTTCATTTTTCCGTAGGATGGATAGAAGGTGAATTAGGGTTGTTTCATATTTATAATAACATATCAGTATGTAAGTAATACTGATGTTATTACTTTATCATGAAACAACTAAAGAAGAAGAAGTTGAAGAAGAACGAAATTGAAAAGATCGGTAATGGATATTACCTCTTCTTTGGAACGCCTCTTTGAATCCTCCATTTAGGGAACTAAGATTGGTCTTTGAAGAAGACCATGACCTCTAGGATTATTCTAGGGAAGTGGAGAGGAGAAAATGGCCGGGTTTGGCCGAGCTTGAGTGCTCAAATTGGTGTGAGGAGGAGGGGGATGAGGTGCCCTTTTATAAGGGAGGAGAGGGGCACCTTAGGAATATCTCAAAATATTATTTTATATTAAAGTAAAAATCGGTTTATAATGGTTCCAAAGGGTCTTATTTCGAAGATAAAGTGGGGATGGGTCGAAATCCTATCAACCAATAAGATTTAGACAAGTTTAGGGTATTATTCTAACCTTATCAATTTGATTTAACTCTAAGTTAAATAATTTATCTTTTACCATGACTTTTTGTTTTCTTTCACTATATGGTTAATAAACTTACTATAACATGCCAAAAGAACCCCAAATTGTTTATTATTAATATATATATCCTTATCTAAGTCATTTGGCAGAACCTTATATTTTTAGGAATAAAATAACAATTAATAATATAATATTTGATTTAAAAACTATTTTGTGTCAATTTTGACACTATTAGATATATGATTTTTGCGAAAGTCATAACAGAATTATATGTTCGAACCAAGTTGATTACATCAACAATAATATATCATAGTAACCTATAAAATTATTGTAATTGATAAAAAGTCTTAAATTACATTTATTTTGGTATTTATATTATCAATTATGTCAATATTTCATTAATAAGATAATTACTGCATCATCTTTGTGTCATAAATAAATTAAATTATTTGATGTCTAAAAATTACAAATAAAATACCATCATGTAGGAAATCTTTTTAGCTTTCTAATTAATATTTACAATCGAATTTATCTTATGTATAACCCCATATTAAAAATGATTTACTTATTAAACTTTGATTTTAACTATTTTAACCCTTCTTTAAATAAATTAATAATAAATGTCCTAATCTAATCCATGTGGGCCTAAATGGTCATATTTTATTCCTAAGTTTGTTTTTGGTCGAATTACACTTGTCCAATAGAATTAGGACATGTGTTAGGGTAATAGTAATATCATATTTACCCTTAGTTACCCTATTTACTATTAACCGCGGTAAAAAAAGTAAAAAGTTACTATTTACCAAAAAAAATTATTTTCATCTCATTGAACCACATTTTAGTCCTTGATATTAACCGTGTCTCTCGGATTTTCGAAATTCCATTCACAGAAGCGGTAAAATTAAGTTTTATGCAAAATTCAGTTTTTTAACCCACCACTTAGTGGTTTCACTATTCATCAAAAATTGAAAGTTTTCAGAAAAATACCAAAATTTCACCCTAGGCTAATTTTGATATTCTGAGTCCAAAAATGAAGTACATTTTGAAAAATAAAATTTATAAAATTTCAAAATGTGGTTATTAATATTCATAACAGCTAGTTTTAATAGTATATTGTTGTTTAGTGAAACTCGGTATTGCGTACGACGCAAGCTATCGAGGAAGGTCGCGATTGCGTGTAAAGAAAGCCAAGCAAGTGTTGTGTAGAAAAAGATTCCTTTGATGATTTATATAACATAAAAGTCTCGGGTGTTACATCGATCATCTAAAAACAAACTCAGCACTAATCAATTTTGTCTATTCTTAATCACAACATTCAGAAAGGCACCAACAAATATTTTAATCATCAAATAGTTCGTGTTTAATCGAAACGTTTTTCACCTTCCAATGAAACTATCCAAACCACTCTGTTAAAATTTTGAAACTACCGCTTTAAACCCTGATTAATTTACTTTGAATAACGTATAAGGACCAAGGCCGACAAATCTATAAGACCATAAAAAGAGGAAATTAAAAATTATAACTATAAATTTCACCACATACCTTTTTAAAATCAATATTTGAAATTCAATAAAAATAATTTTTTTCTTTAACATCTTGGAGTTCAACACCTCATATTAAAAAAATGCCAATTTTAATAATAGTGTTTCCCCTTACCAACCAAAATCATGTCAAATCTAAAATCACATATTTAAAACCATTTCAAAATCCCCATAGGCATTTCATAAGACTCAATCAATAAACCCCCAAATTTTACCCCATAGATTTAGAAACAATATTTATTTCATTTACTAACCATTTGCACAACATATTTTGAAAATGGCCAACCAAAGAACTTATCCATGTAATTGGAATCACCCAAATACCATACATAAACAATGGAAGTAAAAATTCCACTGATGGGCTATATGTAACAAACCTTACATAGACAATTATAAATTATCAAAAACATGGGTAAATATTGTAGACCACCCACCACATTAACAAAGCCCTCCAAAACATTTTCGATGCATGAAGAGCATTCACATGTATATTCCAAAAATGATGAAACCCCTTATCACCCAAACAAGATACAAATTATAACCCAAGCTCTTTTTTACAAAAAAAAGTAATTAATATTTTATGTTAATTATAAATAATTTATTCACCAAAATTTAACTTAAATAATGCTAAAAACTCATTATGTCATCGTGCAACACCAAAACCAAATCCAACCACTCCCCAATGACTCACATAATAAACCTGACCACCATCTGAGCCCAATCCCGTATAAGAGTTACCAGTTTGACAACATCATAAAATTAATCTTTAGGTAAAATCTAGATAAATTCATTGAGGTCTCACAAAGTGAAAAGAAATCCATGAAGAGTTGTTGGGTATCCATCTTAACAGCTTCTTTACACAAGCCGGCCAAAAGAACGAAGAAAAATGGATGATTCCACAATGGCTTCATGAAATAATTAATGATAACCTAATCTAAGAACTATAATATTATATAGAAAAAAGAAGGGGATGAATGAAAACCACCAAGGAATGAGAACTGACTTCAAATACAATGAAATATGCATGTTTTCATAAAAAAATTGAATAATAGAGAGAGATGAATGTTTTTTGGAACCCCTTGTTCACGCATCTAAAATGGGGATGAAATAGGGGTTATATGGACGAAAACACCAGAGGGGGGTATTTATTCCAATCCCACTTTTTAATAATATCATTTTAGTGTCATGGTTTGGGAGAAATGATTTCTATGTTATGCTCTAAACATATAGTATTATCTATCTAAGGATAACTCCACTCTCACAGTATGACCTAAATTTTGGGAAAACAATGAACCATCCATAAACCCCATATTTTCCACATAATTTCCTCACTAGGTTAGGTGAAAAAGATTGAAAACCATGTTAGAAAAAATGATCATCTCTACTTACCACATACAATAATGAAAATGGTATTTTTAAAAACAAATATAGCTCATTTTATATATCACATAAAGTCCATATCATCATAAAAACATTCATTTTTCCTCTCACATTTTACACCAAACCAAGAAATAATCAAGAAACATGACCATTTTCAGTATAAAATGCCAAAAAACACATTAACACCATGGTATCACATTATTTCTCTTATACCATGACCAAACAACAATGAACCTCTAATAGAAAACTTCAATAATATCAAAACATAACTAAGATAATCATAATTTCATCTAATCACCCAATCCATATCTCAAGAATCATTCCACTTCTCCAAACACATTTCGAGAAATTCAAACTCTAAAAACACTATTTTGGGTCCTGAATCAAGATTCAACAAGTATTGAAACAAGAATTCAAATTCCTTATGAAACAATTCATCCATCTATAACCAAAATCATATAAAAGAACATATTTTTCCATAATAATTAAGGGAAATTATAAAGACTTATAACTAAAGTTAATGTAAAATTTGGTTTATTTGGTGTTTAAACTAAAAAGATAAGAATTAAAATTTATATATATCCATCCCATTAACAATTTATTGAAATATTTAGTGCATCAAAATTCAATCTTAATAAGATGACTCTTTTGGTGGAATATTATATAATTAAATAATTTCTGTATATTTTTCATTCCAGAAATATTATGTGTGCCCTCTCCTCCACATACAAAAATCGACCACATCCACTCACTTTCACACTTTATTAACCATTTAAATTATCTAGTACCTATAATAACCCCACACATATTCTTATACCAACATCATAATGGATTTTAATTTATTATAACTCAAAACAAAGAATAATTTTGGAACAATCTTAATATAGTTCTACAAAGAAGAGGAAAATTATTAACATGTGTATTTATTCAATTTGATTTTCCAAATCCTACAATATTATTGAATATATATATTGTCATAAAACTAATTTCCATATATACTGAGATTTTATAATCATAATATAATAACCTATATCTATTTACACTTTCATCATATGAAAAACAGAAAAATCAATTGTTTGTTTGGAAGACTATCACCTTGCAGATCAATGTAAGATGTTTTTCTACCATCACAATTCAATACTAAATAAAATTATTGTTTTATCAAATTTATATAGTAATTATTACACTATTATACTTTTCTAATTATTTAATCCCAAATACATTATTGCCTATCCTACCATGGGTGGATATGATAACGTCGCCCATGTGCATGACAGATAACTTTCTATAATGTGATGTGATTTTTTGACTTATTCATTACATTGATGTCTTTAAGGATAGATTTAATGAAATATATTTTATATTAATTAAATAACCAAAATACCATAAAATAAATATCACATCTAAAATCATGAATTATAGTACCATAGAAAATAAAAAAGACTGTTGTGTGTAAATATTGTCCACTCGTTCTATGAAATGATTTAAAATGTTTTAAATTTTATTTTTACATGGATGTAATAATGATGGATATAATAAATATAAATTAAATATTACATATCTATGATCATTTAATGTCTAATTAATATTACTTTTTTTTCTACTTTTGGGAATAATGTATCCAACAAGCACCGATACCCATGCCTTATCGTTTCTATGAACTGTATAATCCATTTTCTATATATAATTTTTATATATTAAAATAAATATCTACATGATAAATATATAATATATTTATATCATGATTATTAATATTTTTTTGATTTAACTATGATCAATGAAAAATGAAAGAAATTATAAAATGAAAATATACATGAAAAATGAATCCATTATCACCCAAAATAATGATTTTATCAAAAAAATATTAGATTGGTGATAAATGACATTAAATAAATTATATATGTTATGATAGATATTATTATTTTTCTTTAATAGATGTATAATAAACCAATATGTCTTATAAATTTTAATTGGGCACATACACTGGATGTTGGACCTATTGTAATGGTTTCTCATCTCATATTCACATCCGTCAGATATATGACATATTCAAAACATAATACTTCTCTTTCATATTTATACTACAAATTTTAATATTTATATCATTAATATATTTATTTAAGTGTTATTTTATCTTTCTTGTGATGTTATTTCTTTTGAGGGTCTTATAATTTAGGAAATACCAATATAGAAATGGTTTATTACAAAATATCCTCAATATTCTGGATTGTTTATGTTTAAGACTCCAATAGAGGAATTATTATATATTGATGTATTTAAAAATATAGATATTTACTTCTATTTCATGTTAGTAATAAAAAAGTACTGTAATAGTAACTATGTAAACACTTTATTACTTATAATTTTTGGTTAAATATTTTTAATAAAATCCGACATCACCTATCTCTTTGGTCGAAAATAATTATTCTTCAAAAAAATTTGTTCTAGTATTTTTTCAACATTATCCAAATGAATTATTGAATACAGAATTACCATTTTATATTCTTTTATTTTTGCAACAGAATTTTCATGTCATTTTCAAAACAATTCCCTGATGGATTTTACCAAAAATGTGAATGGAATCATCATTTTTACCTGTTAATCTTGAATGGAATTTTCCACAATAATGATCACCAAATAATTTAATTATTATTTAGAAACATTTAAAATAATAAATTCAAAAAAATTTATTTTCAAAATATTTTATGAACTTTTTTATCATTAAATATATTATTAAATTTATAATTTTATTTCCATTAAGAATGTTATGGAGATATTGTTAGGCAATTATTATTCATCATTGACATCAAAAACATAATTATTGTTACATTAATAATATTAAATTTTATGTATTTATCATATTTATTTTTGATGTGGATTTTTTAAGATCAGTTTGAATTATTATGTATGGTTTTCTTACCAATAGTTATATTATCCTAGATAGTTTTTTATTATGATTATTTTTTGGGGTATTTGTTAACATTTATAATGATTGTTTTTTAATATGAATGTCTTTGTTTATTAATTTTCAACTATTATATATAATAAATTCATTGGACTTATTATGTGATGTGTGGGACCCATGTATATATAGCACATCAATGATTCAATATGCCTCTTAAAACAAATCATTTTACCAAATTAGAGGGGTTTTAAATAAATAATTAAAATATCTAGAGAATGTAATTGATAGAATGATTTAGATTTCCAAAATTATGTGTTACCATGTGAAGAGAATAGTTATTTATTTATATGTGATTAGTCAATTAGTAAAAATATTTGTGGATAAGATGAAAGATAATGTAAATATTTTTATGGATTTATTTGATAATCATTTATTCCTTCCATGTTATTCTCATGATATTTTTTAAATATCATATTTTTTTTATTTACCAGTAAATATTGAATATAAATATTTAATTATGCTAGAATCAATTTTTTTACTATTACATATCATATAGGATCATTCTATTATTATGTCTCGTTTTACCTAATATACTAAGAAGTGTTTTGTAATTTATTTGTGGGGATATAGTAAGAGAAAATATAGTTTTATATTGTTTTTTATCTTCTTAATTTCAATGTAAATTTAAATAATTTATATATTTTACCAATACTACTAATCTATTCAGTCATTATGATTTGGTTCCTTATATCTATATCCAATGTAATAGTGAAACCACCATGTTCTTATTACCGTGGTTTGAGAACTTTTATTTAATATTCAAATGGTGATTTGGTTTTTCATGAATCATTATAATTGTAATGTTGTAATATTATATTTAACTATCATAGTCCTCCTAAAAATAATGTATTAAAAAATTCATTATATATTAAAGTAACATGTAATATTTAGTGGAAAAAATACATTCATATTTATAGTTATCAATGATAAATAATCATTACTATTAATTAGTGAAGAAATTCATAGCTTTCAACAAATAAATGAATCGCTTGAAGTAGACCATTTAACATCTTATGTTATAGACATTCATATTGCCCAAAAACTGACGATATAAAAATTTACTTTTTTGAATAGTGATAAATTTAATATTCTAATGACATATAAACGTTTTATTTTGGAAAAATTCATATGTATTTATTCATAATAAAATTTTTCACATCACGCATGATATTTTGTAACAAGAAAGACTTGTATTGATGTTTTTTATACAATTTAGTTCTAATGATTATACTATAACCCATAGTAATATACTTATATCCTTGAACATATTATAAAACATTTATTGAAGTAATAACTAGTGTTTTCATACCCTTTATTCATTGTTTGGAATATCATTCCAACACTACCTCAACATCTTTTAATAGTGTAATAAATCCTCCATTCATTCCATGTGTGACCTATATACATGGATAAATTTACAATTCACTAATAATATCTATTTTAATTATTATTCATATAAAATCAATTAATATAATGTAGTTATAATCATTTAATTTAATAAAAAAATTAATCCACTTATATGTGTACAATTATCTAGTTCTTATAATCCACATATTCATAGATATTATGATCAAATCCTCTATTATTTCATCAAAAAATTTATAGAATTTTAATAAAACCTAGAATATTAAAATTGCAGTTCTATCAAAATCCCATATAAAAAATTTCATATAAATGTAAATTATTATAAATATTTTGCATGATAAATATATTTGTGTTTTGAATATAAACTTATTACCAAAGAAAAAAACTATAGAAATATGGTCCTACATCTCTTTGGAAAACAATGAACTAATTTTTTATTTCTAGATAATAGAAACTTATACACATTACCTCTCATTACATGGAATTAAATATTTCCTCTATATTGATTAATTTAATTGAGAAGTTTCCATTTCACACAATTTATTCTATGATTGAATCCAAAATTTCAAATATATTATATTTTTTTATGAATTTTGTTTTGGGAAAGATGAAATTATTCACATGAAAATTAAATAAAATATCACATTTACAATTTTTATAAATTTTGTGATGATCAATAACACTATCCATATTTCAGAACATATCTTGAGAAAAATCATTAAAATGATGAGGATTTACTTATTATATATGATTAATATGATATAGTCCTTTGGAACTTGTTATCTATAGTATATTTAAGCTGTTATCATTCCCAAGACAAACAATCCCAAATCTGGTTCCAGAAAAACATAATTTACACACTCACATTGATACTATCTTTAAAAGTATAAATTTAACAAAAATTAATTATAAGAACCAATAATGATTATTCGATATCTTATATATGAATGTTACTTTTAGTCTTAGAGACTTAATGATTTAGGAACAATAACAATGACATGAAATCCATGTTTTTTATACAAAAAACCTTTATTAATTATATCTAAAAATAACTAATTTATAATTGTTCTTCCTAATATCCAATATATTCCTTCAAAATTGATATCATTTTAAAATATCCACATGTAATACATTCCCTCATAACATGGTAAATAGGTAATATTAAATAGTTGATCTTAAACACATAGTTTGAAAATTAAATAATTTATTACATCAAAAAATAATACTAGTATAAATGTGTGAGCTCAAACACGTAGTCTGAACAGTCGGGCACTCTCGCTACTGATTTCCATGGCTTACATAAGAAAAACAAGTTCCTAATCACTTGGTATAGTCTTGATAGTCACCGCCCCTGGAGAAACAAGATGCTAAGGGCTCTGGCCTATCCTTGGCTGAATGGAAACTCTTCTTCCCTAAAAACTAAGAAACCCGTACAACAACTCAAATTCATGATGAATCCTGATGACTCCCCTCTCATGATGATACAGATCCAGAAGATGTCCTCTCGATGATATATGCTTTTACCAGCACCTTAATATATGTATTTAACATAAATCGGGTTACGTGGGACTTGATATATGGATGCAAATCCCACTTAAAATTCTTCATCCAGGCCTCCTCATCAAGAAACATGTTCAAAGAATATCATAATAGTTTCTTGAAATGGATTCCAAAATATCAAACATTAGAGCTCCCCTTTCATAGGAAATGTATCTCCTAGCGACTAGACAACTTCTCGGTCGATGAAAGAATCATCACATTGAACATGTCTTAGAAATCCTATCATGAGATCGGTGACTCCATGTGACCCCTGAGGATACAGAAACACCACTGCCTCACTGCTCTATGTAACATCGTCACAACCAAAAACAACTAGTGATCGTTCTGAAAATAGATCAAACTAAATCATATATCGACCTCCTCCAACCATTATTTAGTGACTGCATCTTAAATAGAGTCCTCATACTTATGTAGAATCTGGAGCTAAAACTCATATAGTGTCCTTATCTAAGTGTATTAATCATCAACCTCTACCTAGTGACGATCTGCTGGCACAACCTTCTAGACATCTTCTACATAAACAAGATGAGGACGTCGACCGGGATCCGCAACTGCAATATAACAGACAATTCGATCTCCTAGACCTATGAATATAGAAGACTCATCATTATTTAATTAATTGTTTTCTATTATTGATTTTATTATAACCTATATCAAGGTCTTTCCTATCAAACACAAGCACAATGAATAATGATACCTTATCCTTTCCTAGGTCCCTACCATGCAAATAGAATCACCTTTTTTAGTAGCCATTATAATCTTAATGGTCTATGAATTAGATCATAGGGGGCCCAAAATGCCTATGTCTCATCTGACCTCTAGTGTTTACATCACATTCTAAACTATACTGACATCATTTCCCTACTAACCCCTGAAACCTCACATGTTTCTAACACAAAAATCCCTCATATCCCTCATATTAACTTCAGATGTGACACTTTCACGACCCACTCCCTATAAGGTGTACCTTTCCTGGGCCAACAATGTGAGAAGAGAGATAATGTCCACTTGAGTCCCACCTATAATAAGCCCTGGGTCGGAATCTTGCACTGAGGGTATAATTAACACCCAATGGGTGGCATTTCCCTCAATATGAACACATGAAAATCAAGAGATATAACTCTAACACCAACTCTAACTATAATAAAAAATCCCATGTACACAAATGTGATGTCATACCAAACTACTACAACAAAAATAGAAAACATTAAGTACTAATGAAAAGTAAAAACAACAACCACCACAATGCTCGAAAAGCTCAGGAATCACCATGCTAGTATTAACCATACAGATCTTAAACTTTCTTTAAGTTACATGAGAAAAATTTATATATACATAGGGTGAGTAAAATAGTATAGTCAGTATAATCCTCCTCGAAGACTCTCATGAAAATGTAAACAAGAATGCTAATGCAGAGAGAACAACAAGTGAATCTAACTCATCACATAAATAGGTATACAATGTTCACATCCCCACCATGCATACACTCACCATGTATCACATATAAGAGTATATTATATACTAAAGAATATCAAGGGTACCCCTCTACCACTTTCCCACTAGTTTGGAACTTTTCCACAATATCCCGTGTCCTAAGCATCTCTCTCTAAAAAGGCTTTCCTGTATACACCAGGGGAAGCACCACAACAGGCACCTCATGCAGTACAACCACCGTGTCCATGAAACCCATGTAACAAGTTTGGTCCCGGGATCCACTATATATTACATAACATGCATCGTACATCAGGTATTAATCCTCAATCCATTATAGCCCATACACATAGTAAGGATCCTCAAGCCATCACAGTCTATACACCTTAAAAATATAGTGGTCCTTAAGAAAATATATCCAAAATATATTTCTCTGAATAACCACAGGCCATTACATCCCTCTACACACTTATATAGAGATAACTAATCATTGTTTGTAACATCACAAGTAACTACAAATGGAATAGAGTGAGTCCAAAAGGGGGTTGTTAACCATCCATTCTCCCACCAAAAATATTCAGGAAAACACCCCTAGAAATCATAATACCCTAGGTATCAAGTGAACTAACTGACATGGTGGAGTATCCTATAGAATCAAAGAAAGTATAGAATATACTATAGTTGAAAACCAGACAATGGGAATAACCTAGTTTTAGACCCAACTGCAGCTAATGTCTCTCGGAATCCCGACTGCCACTTATAAGACTATGTATCCTATAAACACACCATCATTTAAAGAGATTTATTACATTACATGATTACATTTTCTCAGTTTCAAATTATGTTATTTAATTATTTAATCATTAATTTATCATTCAAAATTCCACACTATATTTCATTAGCATCAGACTCAATGTCCAAAATTCCATTTAAATACATCCTAAGCATTGCATCCTAGAAATATCCAACCCCATTGGTTAATGTAATTTATTCAATCATATATTAATAATATTACTACTTCTCAATATTTCTAGGAATTATAGATAAAAAAATATAATCTACTAAACATAAGGGGGTGAATCTCGGTGAGTAGACAAAAACCTGTCATGTCATTTATACCTA
>CAUJRU010002269.1:0-85579 GCA_963277665.1 Viscum album
GATTTTTATTAAATTCATAAAAACATGATGTCTTTGAAAAAAAGTAAAAAAATCAAATAAAACATATCAATTTCAAAAATAAAATAAAATTATTTTATCAATATTTTCAAATTACTTTTATTTTAATATTTACAATATCATTTATTTTAATCGTTCATTACTAAGGTAATCAATTCATAATCATTGTGTCATAAAAAAATAAATTTATTTAATGTTTACATATTATAAAAAAGAAAAATTATTTAGGAATTATTTTTATATTTATAATTAATATTTATATCCACATATGTTAGTTATATATCCGTATATTAAAATTGTTTTTAAAATAAACATGTTTATTTTATATTTATCTTCACTTTAAATTAATTCTTATAACATGTAAATATCACACCCATGTGGCTCCATACGGTCCCAAAATTGACGCAAGGATGGCCATGGTAGTTAATATCTCATAAAATAAGATTAGTACATCGGTTAGGGTAGTTGATGTTATTATAATATTATTTTTTACAATTATATACCAAATTTACCTTTAATCCATGGTAAATAAAAATAATTAAAATTTTCACTATTAATAATGGGAAAAAACTAAAAGATAAATATGTAAACCATTTGGAAGTTCTGATAAAAAATATTCAATAAATTTTTCTAAATTCAAAACACAGAAGTCCCAGCAATTAATTTAACATTAAATCATGTTGTTAAAACCAAAAAAATGGGGTTTTAAGAAATAAATTATCAAATTATTGACATGTGTTTATTTAGAATATAAACTTTAAACTACATCCAATGACCATAATTAGATTAAATGATAAGATATTAATCCAGTTTAACTCTAAAACCAATTATAAAGACATTATAACTATACAGAAAATTATACTAAAAGGTTGTTGGGAATTAAAATGCTTTATTTTTCCCTATTAATAAAAAACTACACATTTTAAAAAAATTACCAAAATTTCACACTAAGTTAATTTTTATATTATTAATTCAAAAATAAATAATATTATGAATAATAGAGTTTATTAAATTTAAAAAAGAGTATAATAAATTTCATAACAAATTTTAAATAGCTACTTTGATTGGTTGGGGTGTGCTTGAACTCGGGGTTGTGTATAGTGCTAGCAATTGTCTTATTTAAAATGAAGTGTACTATGGAAGATTAGGGAGTTAAATTATCCCCCTATAAATAATTTCATCGTTGAAATTTCAATAATATCATGACATAATAATATTTTTATGGTTCTCCATCAAAAGTTTTTCAGGTTCCCACAGTGCTTCTTCCATTTAATAGTTTCTCCGAAAATAATTTAATAGACGGGTCATTCAATTTATAAAAAAATATTCAATGATATCAAGAATCTTAAAAGGCTCTACACAATAAGAAATATTGATTTCTCATTCTATTTATTTATAGGTTAGTACATGTGTTAGGTCTTGTATGTATTTCCTTGACAGTGATATGTGGAATACGTCATAACCTTTCTTGAGACTTGGAGGCATTTCCCAATGGTAGGCTACAACTCCTATTCCATCTAGAATTTAAAAAGGCCCAATGTACCTGGGAGATAATTTACCCTTTTAACTGAATCGTATAACACCCTTAAATGATGATACCTTTAAGAAAACATAATGTCCTATATGAAATTCCTAATTCTTCATTTGGTTATCGTTATATCTCTTTTCCTACATTGACCTATATTGATATGGATTTGAATAATATTCCCCTTCTCATTTTTCTCCTCAACATGTTCTAGGCCTACAGGTTTTCTTTCAAAAATATCATCCCAATAAATTGGTGTACTTAATATATCTCCATATAACACATTATATTGTGATATCTAAAGACTGGAATGGAAACTATTGATATAAGAAAATTATACAAGAGGTAAAGAATGATCCCACATAACATTAATGTCAAGTGTGAAGAATCTAATCATATATTCTAATGTTTTAATAGACTATTCATATTTTCAATCAGTTTGAGGGTGGAATGTAGTGCTAAAATAAATTTCAGTTTATAGGGACTTCTAGATACTTTTCCAGAATCATAATGTAAAATGGGTTTCACTATCAGAAACAATCGATATGGGTACACCATTAAATCTTACAAATTCTTAAATATATTTTATTTCTAAACATTCAAGTGATAAATATTCTCTTATATTAATAAAATTTGTTGACTTGGTAAGACGATCAATAATAACCTATATCCATGTATTCATTATGGGAGTATATGGTAGTCCTATGACAATGTCTATATTAATATCATCAAATTTCCACAATGGTATAAGAAGAGGTTGAATAAATCATCTAGGATGTTTTCCTCCAACCATCACCTGTTGACCAACCAAACATTTCAACACATAATAATAAATCTCCCTCTTCATGGTGTCCTACCAAAAATGTTCTATCAAATCACTATACATCTTAGTGCCACCAGAATGTATAAATAAATTGGCCCTATGAGCATCATCCAATAATTTTTTATCTCAGTTAGAGCGTGAACACAAATTATTTTCCCAAATTTCCAAATTCCATCATCAAATATAAAATAATTTGATTTACCATTATTCTTAACTTTATTTGTCTTATGAAACATCTCATCAACATCCAGTTAATTTTTTTATCCTTTCCAAAAAATATGTTTTGGATTCCATTGGAAAAAGTAGTGATGTTTCAGCCTCTGAGATAATTCTCATACCCATTTTTAACAGATCAATGAACATAGGATCCATTCAACTCTCATATTTTTCAGAACTCCATGGTTTTTTTTACTCTAGGCATCATCCACCTTATTTTCCATCACTGGGTGGTAGTGTATTGTGAAATCATAATCCTTGAGTAGATCAAGCAATATATTTTGTCTCATGTTGAGATCATTTTATGAGAAAATATATTTCAAACTCTAGTGATCATTATATATATCAAAATATTCAAAATAGAGATAGTGTCTCTATATCATTAGATAAAATATTATAGATGTTAACTCAAGATCATGTGTTGGATAGTTTTTTTGATGGGTTTTTAATTACCTAAATGCAAATGCAATAACCCTATCAATCTTCATAAGTACACAACCATGTCATTTCCTTGATGCATCATTATAAATAACAAACCCATCATTCCCAAATAAAAAATTCAATATGGGACCATTTAATAATATTACATTCATTTCATCAAAACATTCTTCACATTATTTTTTATAAAAAAATTTAACCCTTTTATAAGTGATCTTTGTCAATGGGTTATCCAATAAGGCATGATTCAAGGGGAAATATAGATAATAACCTACTAAATAAATAAAACTATGTATCTTGGTTCTAATTGCAACTACTGGTCATTTTTTATTTTTTATCTTTTAGGGACCAAATAATATTCAATCATTGGAGACTATATATCCGCAGAATGAAATTTTATAAGGATATAATTCATATTTTCTAAATTTACCTTATAATTTTCCCTCTTAAGAATCTCAATAATAATCACTAGTGATACTCATGGTCTAAATTGTTTTTGAAATATATGTAAAAATCATCAATGAGTACAATAATAAAATCATCAATATATTCCTTTGATACTCTATTCATTGTATCTATAAAAATTGAGGGTGGCTTTGTCAATCCAAAAGGAATTACTATAAATTTGTAATGACCATACATCATATGAAATGATGAATTTTTAATTTTATACTTATTCAATTGTAATTTATGATATCTAGAATGAAGTTCAATATTACAATATAGTTTTCCACCGTGAATATGATCAAATAAATCATCTATACAAGGTAGATGATACTTTTTTCTTTACTTTAAACATATCAATTCCTTTATAATCAATACACAGCCTCATAGATCCATCTTTCTTCATGAAAAATATTACATGGTCACACTGTGAAGAAACAATCGGGTGGATAAATCTTTTTTGGCCCAAATATTCAAGTGGTGTTTTAGATCTGAAAATTCTATAGTGTAAATTCAATGGGGAGTTATTGATATTGGACTTGCATTAAATATTAAGTCAATACAATTCTCAACTTCAAGCTCTGGGGGGTTTCCTAGTTAATCTTCAAAAAAATATCAATGTATTCCTTTACAATAGGTACATCCTCAATTTGAAGATTACCTCCTTCATCCCTAGGTGTTTTTTCTCTTCATACTCAATAATATAATTATTTAAAGCTACGAAGGGTTGATTTGAATAATAATCAAGTGATAATTTTTTTTTCTAAAGATAACTGGATCTCATCTTCCTCAAAAATCGTAACTTTTTTTATTCTTGAAAAATATTTTCTCTTCATATTAAGAAATTAAATCCATTCGAAGTATTATACCAAAATCAAAAATAGGTATGATAAAAAGATTAGAAATTAGAGCACTTTTATATTCTATAATATGAACTACTCGACAATTTTTTGTTGCAATAAGGTTCCCACCAAACGGTATGACTGGCAATTTAGTTATCATGGTTAATTAAAAATATATAATTTTAAATGAAAACATGAATGATATAACGGAATGGGATTATATATTGTAAAATAATTATTTTTTCTAAATTTTATGAAATGATTATATTACATTCCATCACACCATTTTTAACTTTAACCTCAGTAGTTGTGGTCACAAAAGCGTGCCCATCTCCCCTCGGCCTCTTCTATGTTAGATTCCCTTGACGTTTGGGGAATTCATTTGAATAGTGCCCCATATAATTAAAATTGTTTCAGTTTACAAAATTAATTTGATTATTCCCTTTTCAATACTGATCCAGTTGTCCCATATCTCTGTACTTATAAAAAAATCTCAATCCCTTCAAATGTTTCCCAGGGAGATTTTTAGCATTAATTTTCATAGGACGAAAACTGTTCAAACATATTACTCTTCTTGGAGGCATTACCTTTTTCATGATACTCATATAGCCTATTACTATCTTGTTTTATTTTGAATATATTAAACCTATAATATTATTTCTCTGTATTTATGACACATAAATCTATTTCATCATATAATGATTTTTTTTTCAGAAACCTGCTCCCTTATGAGATTTGGCTTAAGACCATAGAATAAGTGATTGATCTAGCAGTATGTGTTGTGTATATAATTCATAGAAAACCTATCTAACCATGTTAAGGTAGATTCAAAATCAAAAACATTATATTATTCTTTTATCTATAAGGTTATGATCTTCATCTTCATCTCAGTTTGATGATCTGGAGAAAAGTTTTTTTTGAAGAATGTATAATTTAATGATATATATTCTAGAAGTACTATTTATTATTCCTTCCTAGTATTTTGTAACAATGTCATCCATTGATCAGCATCGCCATTTAGAAAATAGATAGTAAAACTAACATTTTCAATTTCACTATATCCCAGGGCCATAAATATGGTTTCCAGAGACATAATCCACTGCTCAGATTTTATTGGATTAGTAGTCCCTCTAAATGACAAGTAATTTTGTTGCATAATGTGATCCAGCATGTGATATTTCCCCTATATAATGGGTTGTTTCATTGGGGAATGGATATTTGTCATAATATGATAAAGTTACCTATTGTTGTTGTGATTTTCCCCGTTCCTATACCGGATTTATTGGTTTAATCTATTGGTAAAAACCATCTATTTTCTCAAGTATTGATATTATTCATCCTTCTAGGTTCCACTTCTCTATAATGGCACATATCAGATTATCTCATAAAATTATGTGATTATTATATGGTAAACCACTTAACATAAATTATAAATTTATCCATCGTAAATCATTATCTTTTGTTAGTATGGGTGAATTGTCATAATTTTATCCCCAAAGTCTAGTATTGGGTATGTTCTCGAATCTATGGTCTCTAAATATAGTTTATAAGGTTGTTGCTAAACATATTTTGATACAAACTATAACTTCACTACCTATGATAAGATGAATTCAATGAATTATTACATTTCATTAGAATTATTATATACAAACAAATCTTGAAGGACTGTACAGTTTAGTAGTCATGGAAATCCAAGTCAAATACATGATACCCATAGAACATTTTAAAACAAAAGAAAACATGCAACATAATAATTTTAATTAACTACATCCTTGAAAGATTAATCAGGGTACTCTTCTTTATAACCTAAGGAGCGAAAAATAATAATTGTGAGCTCCAATGCTTAGTAAGGGTATGTACACCATATTAAATAATGAATCAATCAATATGTAAAGGTAAAAAACTAAACACACATTCAATTTTATTAACTAGATAAGGAAAAAATAATATGGAATGTAAGAAAATGAAAAATATTACATAAATTAATAAACTTATAATGAACCAATTCTATTAATATATCATCACAAAATCTAATGGATAAACAATAACTGATATTAAAAGAGGTAAATACAATATTTACTGATTTCATGTTGCTCGCACATGAAAACTTATTATAATCCATACATTTCATAATAAGGTTTAAATTTATGGTTAGAAACCCATTCTGAGAATTTATTCATCTCATGAGAACCTTTTAAAGCATCGATAATCTATATAATGCTCAACCTCCCCCGTCATTTCCAGTCGAATTTATTTCTCATATTGAGTAACAAAATCAAATAATATTCCTTATTAAATAATCATATTTAATGGGAAATATGGATATATCAATAAATATCATTAAGGAAATAATATAATTTCTAGAAAAAAAATTATATTCACGATAAAAAATCAATAGGGATAATTTAAACCATATAAAAGGAACTAGGTGCATAACATTTCAATATGCCTCAGTGAAATGAAATTGAGGCAAAATCCCTCACATACAATCTAAAACTCTCGATATGTGTATAAAAATCTTCAATACTGGTTTTAAAAAAATAATAATCATATATTATAAAAATAATAATTTTTATTATATCATATATGATTCTTTCATGACTAAAATTTACATTTTATTAAAAAATCGATGTCAATGGAACATTTCAGGTAATAATAGCTTTGTTTATCATACGTGTTTTGATGTGTTACTCTTGATCATATTACATAGATTTTTATTTAATTACTTCTATAACATAAAATATGATTTTTTATCATATATATTCATAATATAAATATATATATAATAGATTGATATATGAAATGTAATACAACATTCATTGACACTGCAGGACGTACATTGGCATGAAATATGTTTTCGTTTTCTTATCATATTGAATGGAAGTAAGAGAATGATATATATATATATATATATATATTATTAAAGTATAATTATTATTTCATATATTTCATAATTATTCAATATATATATATATATATATATATTCTATATACATTCTTTGATGGTGAACATGGAAAATGAATCTCATCGTATCACGCAGACTATAAGTCGTACGTATGCATGAGCAACGATATACCTTCCATAATGGTTAAATGATATGGAATTGGATTGAATATGAAATTTACATAAATAATATCATGTAATATTATTATTTATGTATTTTATATTCATATTTATATAAATCTATATAATATATAGATGAAAAACATTTTACACCATGGTATGGAGACAGTAAGTTGTACGTACGCACACATGCTGATATTGTTTTTCATATGATTGGTAAAAGGAAGAATATGGTTGTTTCATAATCATAGAAACATCTAGGAATATTTTAAATTATGGTGTTATTATTTTAGTATGGTAACAATCTAGGAAATATAATTATAATAATAAATTTGAAAGAGTTTTATAAAATGAATACTCCTTTTTTGGGTATCTCGTTTTTATTTTAACAAAAGGACACCATAATTTGGATTTATTTTCAAATTTATACCTATTTATTTATGTGAGGGATGTAGGTAGAATAAATGGTTAGAGTTTTTATGGGAAAATGGCTTCATAGGTGTGAATAAAAGAGATTGAGAAGTGACCCTTTATATGGGATGTGTGGGGAACTTTAGGAATGTCTTGAAATATTAAATTCTTATAAATTGATATTAATTTTATAATGGTTTAAAATTTATTAATTTATAGGATAATATTAGGATGTGTATCATTCCACTCATCCAATATGTTTTAGACATTTTTAGATCATAAAATTAACCTTATACTTTATATTTAACCATTAGTTAAATAGTTTAACTGTTAACATGTCTTCTTTTATATTTACACAAAATGGTTAATATAGTATCTATAAAATGTCAAAAGAACATCAACGTTTTAAACTTTATCTAAATATTTTTTTTAATATTAAATATTTAAGATTTTTTTATCAATTAATTAAATATTATTCGTTTTTGGAACACATTTATTTCAATTTTGACAATATATAGTAATTAATTTTTATTAATTCATACAGACAACATTACATGAGACCAAAGTCATTAGATAAAATATAATTTGTTAATATAATACATAAAATTATTGTATGAAATCATAATTTTGTAATTAAATTTATTTTAATAATTATAATATCATTTATTTGAATGTATTATTAATAAGGTATTCAATACATCATCAGTTTTTCATAAATAACATTATTTATTTAATGTATTGAAATAATAAATAAAATACCAGTATATAGGAAATAATTTTATATTTCTAATGACTATTTATAGAAAATGAAATCAGTTATGTAAGCCAATATAATTTTTTTAGTAAAAGTTACAGGTTTATGTTATATTTATCTTTAATTTAAATTAATCCTTATAATATGTCATTATCACACCCGAGTAGCACCGTAGTGTCCCAAAATCAACCCTATAATGAACAAGGTTGGTTATATCTAATAAAATAGGATTTTACATGTGTGTGGGTAGTTTAATATTATTATAATATTATTTTTATCCATTTTTATCTAGATTTACACTTTAACCATGGTAAAAAATAATAATTACTAGCATTACTATTCATATCAGCAAAAAATAAAAGATACATATATACAAAATTTGATCTTTTGGATTCCAAATATAGAATTCATTTTTTGAAATTCCAAACATTTAAGTTTAATTAATTAATTTAAAACTAATTTTCGTTGTTAAAACAAGAAAGTAGGCTTTAAAATGTAAAAACTATCAAAATATTGACACCAGTTTATGTATAGTTTAATGTGAAATTACATATACTGACCATAGTTGGATTATATAATCAAATAATAATATAATTACACATTATACCCAATTTTAAATAAAATATAACTATATATATATATTAGATGAAAAGTAATTTTAGAATTAAAATGAAGTATTTTTCACTATTCATCAAAAATTGAAACATTTCATAAAATTACCAAAATTTTACTCTACAGTAATTTTGATATTATAAATTCAAAAATGAATTCTATTTTATAAAAAAATATTTATAAAATTTCAAAATTTTGTAATTATTATTCATAATTACTTTTTAAACTAGTAATTTGATAGGTCGTGGTGTGCTTAATCTCAGGGTTGCATAAAACGATAGCCATTCTCTTCTTTAAAAAAAGCATACAATGAAATAATGTGGTCTTACAGTGGGGAAATATTGATATTTATTATTTGGTATATTTAGATATGTGTCTTGGGTCTGTATTTCTTATGACTAATTGGGGGATCTGATGTGGATTGAGTTCCCCGTGATGGTAATGGATTCAATGTCCTAGTGATAGTGATCCTTGATCTCAATGGAAGGATAGAAAAATATATGTCCTGAAAAGCATGTTTGTAACATCCCAAGTAAGTAATGAATAATAGATATTTTTATCTATGTCTATTAATTATTAATATAGTGTTTTAGAGGCTTAAAATCAAAATAAATACAATTTTATGCATGGAATACACTAATATTCTTAAAAGATTGTTTTACTGCCTTTTGATGGAAAACCCTTTTTAAATCAATATTTTGAAAATTTTATAATCTATATTTGTCAAAATAAACATATTAATTATGATTGGGACATTGAATTTTACATTGGATAAATTTTTGGTATTTTTCTGACAATGTTTATTTTTTAATGAATAGTTAAAATACTGCATTTTACATCAAAACTGCTTCATAATCTAATTTATTTATATGATTAGATTATCTTTCGAATTGGTCTTAATGTGTAATCTGAATATATTTTTACCATTTAATCCAATGGTGGTCATTGGAATCAATTTCACTTTGAAATTGGACTTAAACTGGTATCAATCTTTTGATACTTATTGTTTCATAAAACACGCTATTTGCTCTGACAACGGGAATTAATTATTAAATTAATTAATGTGACTTATATGTTTTTAATTTTGTAAAATAGACTTCATTATTGAATTCATAATATCAAATATATCTTACGGTGAAGTTTTGGTATTTTTCTGAAAAACATGAATTTTTGATGAATAGTGAAATCACTAAGTGGTAGTTAAAGAAACTGATTTTTCGTTTAAATGAAATATTACCATAATTGTGTTTTGAATTTCAAAAATCCGACATACATGGTTGTCATTAAGAAGTAAAATTTGGTTCAATGAGATTAAAATAATTTTTTGGTGAATAGTAACTTATTAAGTTTTCAATCGCGATTAGTGGTAATTAGTGTAGTTTAAGGTAAAAATAATGCTTTAATAAAATAAGATGATCTTGAGACATGTACTACCCTCATTGGTTGTGTCATGGACGACCAAGACAAGCCATGGGTCAACTTGGAGTCTCCATGGAGCCACTTTGGTTGAGAAATGACATAAATAACTTTTTATTTATTGTAAAAGTAAAAATGACACAAACATCATATGTTTTAAAAAAACAATTTTTACATAGGGTTATAAAGATCAGATTTTTGATTATAAACATTAATTGTAAAGCTAAAAAGATTTCCTACATCATAGTAATTTTGTTATAATTGTTAGACATTAAATAAATTAAATTATTTATGAAATCATGATGATGCATCGATGAACTCATTATTTAACAATTTAAATAAAATGGAATGATAATGTAATATCTAAAACCTAAACATGTCCAAAACCTATTGGATGGGTAAATATCGAACCCTTATCAACTTATCCTAGAATTATATCAATTTGGGACCATTTAAATCCGAAACTCATTTTCAAATAAAGTAATACTGCTTTACTTTCCAAGAGTTCCCCTCCTCTCCTCTTATAAAAGGCCACATCTCTACCTCTTTTCCCACACTCCCAAAGCCTTTGGCTCGGCCAACCCCTGCCCATTTTGTCTCTCCACTTCCCTCTCTTACAACTAGAATCATCACTTTGTGCAGAAGTCTTCCCAAGGAAGCCTTTGAGCTCAATCCAAACGGAGTTACCCGATTTTAAGGTAAAGTCTTCACTTGAGTCTGTTTGTTTTATTTTGCTTCTCCAACCCCCTAAACTCTTTTTATTTATTTCTTTTTTAACAACTCCAGTATCTTAAATATACTAGGATGTTGTTATAAGATGTATTCAAGCTACACTCACACACACCTACATCTAATGGTTAAGGAACACACGGTTTCCATGGATGGTGAATTTATGCCTCCCGAAACGATGATTGTTCAACATTCTTTTATCACCTTCAAATGTGGACATTAAGATGACACTATATTTATATATGATTTATAATATGTTTATGTTTTCCTTAATATTCTTTATTTTTCTATTTGGTCATACCTTTATGGTTTCCATTATGGGTAAACGTGATATCTTCATTTAAGGAAGTGCGGACTACCGCCGCCTCAAAGTGATTTGATTCGTTAAATACCATATGTGGGACGTATAAAGGATGGAACTATGATATTATATATTATATTATACTGCAATTATAATATACCTTTAAATCATTATGATTCCATTCTATAAAATATGAAATAGAAATGAAAGTAGCGTTCATGCGTACGTACGGCATACCGTCTCCATGAACGGTGCATTTCATTTCGTACCTCTAAATGATTATGTAATATTATAAATGCACGTATATACTGAATATAAACGATATATATGATATATAAATCATGACTATAATTCTGGATATAATGGATACATGAAAAACATGTAATTATAAAGGGATTATTTTTGACTCAAGTACCAATGATCGTTAAAACAACTGTTATTAACTTAAATAATTACATAGTGTTCATGACATGGAAATAAGTGATATAAAAGGAATAATGAACATGAAAAAGGTTGTTAAGCAAGTAGAAATTAACTCAAGTTTATTATTCAGTACATTAAAGAACGATCGAGTCAAGTCGGACCCGAGGTATGGGACTTCGTCTCAATCTCTTTTCATTGAGGCATATTTTGTTTTATACACAACCTTATTTTATACGGTGTATAAACCCTTTTGAATTTTACGTTTATTCAAAAGGAATCTTTTTTATATGAAGTGTTTAATAAATGACAAAAGGGAATGTTTTTGTCGTACGTATGCGGCGACAACGACTTCTCCTCCGTCGTGACCGTTATTTGAGTTTCGACTTCCTCTACAAGACATACCTTATTTTAAAAGAAAAATAAATACCATGTTTTACTTTTCTTTTATTTTGGTATCGAAAATGGTTTTCATAATGTTTTTATATCAATGTGTTGTATTGATGTCTTCTGATTGAAAGGTGGAAATGTTATGTTTCCTTTATGCATGTTTTATGTGATACGATTATGTTGAGGTTCTTGGGAATTATTATGAAGATGGGTGGTTCCGTGATAAACTAACGACGGGTGAGCCCGATATAGCTCTCCAATGCATTGGGTAACGTGAAGGAGTGAAACGTTAAGGTTTCTCTAAAAAGATTTAGGGGATATACTGTGATGGGTATTCCAAACGTAACCAAGAGGGTTACTCCCTACGTAAGAATGTAATGAATGCCTCAAGTTACCTTTATGTCTTATGATTTCTATGATTTATTCATGATTTGATTAGGTATTTTAATGTGCTTATGTTTTATGGGTAAAGTATGATCTCATCCTTATGTATATATGTACCCATTTTTCCTTTCCATATTTTTATATCCCTTATTGAGCTTTTTATGCTCATCCCAAGTTTTTTTAAATTTTTTCACAGGTCAAGGGAAAGGTACATGATATGATGATAGTGTCAAGGAAGTGTCAAGAATGAATCCATGTTTATTTTAAATATGTTTCCATTGATGGGAATGAAGAATACTATCTTTAAGTGACTACTTTTTTTATATGTGGAATGTAATGCAAGTTTTATGATCTAATTCTATAAAAATATAAACCTGAAAAGATCCTCAATGTGTAATCTTGTAATAACTCAAGATTATGTAAGGTTTAAGGTTGGGGCCTTATAGTTGGTATCAGAGGTCGGTTTAGATAACTTTAAGAGTTAGAATTCTATTAAATGATTATCCAAAAATATTTTTTTTTGAAATGATATAGCATTTGAATATTACCATGTTGCTTCATCTAAGAAATGTTTGTTTAGAATGGTTTTTCATGGAGGAAACAGAACAGATTTTTTGGGAAGGCATATAGTGGGAAATGACCATTCAAATCAGTATCCTGAGATGGTCATAATCAAAACTAAACAGTTTGTTGCATTGATGGCTCAGTTGACTCAGGTGAAAAATGTTGGTAGTTTTTATTGATGATATTTTGGTGTTTTCTAAAAGTAAAGAAGAGCATGAAAGACATTTAAGGGTTATCTTGAAAACCTTAAAAGAAAAGAAATTGTATGGGGAATTCAGAAAGTGGGAGTTTTGGTTGCAACAAATTTCTTTCCTTGGTCACATTGTTTCTAAAGATGGGATAACTGTTGATCCTGCAAAAACAAAAGTTGTTGAAGAATGGCCAAGACCCACAAATGTAACTGAGATTCGTAGCATCCTTGGTTTGGAAAGCTATTATCGAAGGTTTGTTAGAAATTTTTCACTGTTATCTAGTCCAATGACTAAGCTAACTTGGAAGGGTGTTAAGTTTATCTGGACAAAAGAATGTGATGATTGTTTTCAGTAATTGAAAAGAAGATTGGTGAATGCTCCAGTTTTGGCACTTCCTTCTAGGAATGGTGAGTTTGTTATATATAGTGATGCTTCATTGAAAGGACTTGGTTGTTTCCTAATGCAGAATGATCAGGTAATTGCTTCTGGTTCATGACAGTTGAAAACTCATGAGGTAAATTACCCTACACATGATTTGGAATTAGCTGCTATTGTTCTCTCTTTAAAGATTTTGAGGAATCATTTGTATGGATTAAAGTATGAAATATATATCGATCAAAAAAGTTTAAAGTATATATTCACTTCGAAATAATTGAACATGAGACAAAAGAGATGGCTAGAATTAATCAAGGATTATGATTTTACAATTCATTACCATCCGGGAAAAGAAAATAAAGTGGCTGATGCTTTGAGTCGAAAGAGTAATGCTTCATTAGTAATGTTGCGTTTGGAACGTGATCCTTTTTTAAGGATTTGATGAAATTTGGCATAGAAGATGTTGGTGCAGGAAGTTCTTCTGTTTTGTTTCAGGTATCAGTGAGATCATCTCTATCAGATAGAATCAAGAAAGCACAGAAGCAAGATAGTGAGTTGCAGAAAAAGGTAGAGCTGGTTCAAAAAGGTAAGTTGCCTGAATTCAACATTGATAATGATTGAGTTTTGAGATTTGGGAAGAGATTGTGTGTGCCTTGTGATTCACAGTTGAAGAGAGAGTTGTTATGTGAAGCTCATAGTTCTCCGTTTTCAGTTCATTCGGGCAGTACTAAGATGTACAGAGATCTGCGGGAGTATTTCTAGTGGGATGGAATGAAAATAGATATTGCTGATTTTACTGTGAAGTGTTTGACATGTCAACAGGTTAAAGGAGAGCGGCAGTTACCGAAAGGGATGCTTCAGCCTTTACCAATGAAATAATGGAAATGGGAGAATATATCCATGGACTTTGTTTTGGGATTACCGAAGACATCTCGAGGTAATAATGCAATCTGGTTTATTGTTGATCGCTTGACCAAATCTGCTCATTTCCTTGCTATACGAGATACTTTTTCCCTAGATCAACTTTCCCATTTGTATCTTAAAGAGGTAGTCAGGTTACATGGAGTTCCCCTCTCCATTGTATCTGATCGAGATCCCAGGTTCACTTCTAACTTTTTGAAAGGCCTTCAGAAGTCGTTGGGTACTGAATTAAATTTTAGTACAGCTTTTCATCCTCAATCAGATGGGCAGTCAAAACGAAAAATTCATACATTGGAGGATATGCTACGTTCTTGCTCTATGGATTATCAGGGAAGTTGGGACCAACATCTTTCTTTGGTTTAAATTTTCATATAATAACAGTTTTCATTCCAGTATACAGATGTCACCATTTCAGGCATTATATGGGAAGCGGTGTCGGACTCCAGCTTTCTAGGATGAAGTGGGTGAAAGGAAGTTGATGGGACCAGAATTGGTAGATGAGATGGCAAAAAACGTTCATCTGATTCAGAAGCACATGAGAACAGCTCAGAGTAGACAGAAGAGTTATGCAGACAACAGGAGGAAGGATCTATCTTTTGAGGTAGGTGATCATGTTTTTCTCAAAGTCTCGCCATGGAAAAGTGTGATGCGATTTGGTAAGAAAGGAAAGTTGAGTCCAAGGTTCATAGGACCATATGAAATTCTGGAGAGAGTTGGATTAGTTTCATACCGGGTGTCTTTACCTCCGAGTTTATCTCAGGTACACAATTTTTTTCACGTTTCGATGTTGACAAAGTATATGCCAGATCCATCTCATGTTTTGAGTCCAGAGGTAGTTCAGCTGGAAGAGAACCTATCTTATGAGGAACAACGGGTCCAGATTCTTGACCACAGGGAGCAAGTGTTATGGAATAAGGTGATTAAGTAGGTAAAGGTTTTGTGAAAAAACCACATGATGGAAGAGGCAACATGGGGATCTGAAAATGCAATGAGGGATAAGTACCCCCAGTTATTCGATAAGTAAATAAATTGCGGGGACGCAATTTTCAAAAGGGGGGAAGGATGTAACATCCGAAGTAAGTAATGAATAATAGATATTTTTATCTATTTCTATTAATGATTAAGATAGTGTTTTAGAGGCTTAAAATCAAAATAAATACAATCTTATGCATGGAATACAGTAATATTCTTAAAAGATTGTTTTACTTCCTTTTGATGGAAAAAAACTTTTTAAATCAATATTTTGACAATTTTATAATCTATATTTGTCAAAATAAACATATTAATTATGATTGGGACATTGAATTTTACATTGGATAAATTTTTGGTATTTTTCTGACAATGTTCATTTTTAATGAATAGTGAAAAATACTGCATTTTACATCAAAACTGCTTCTTAATATAATTTATTTATATGATTAGATTATCTTTTGAATTGGTCATAATTTGTAATATGAATATATTTTTACCATTTAATCCAATGGTGGTCATTGGAATCAATTTCACTTTGAAATTGGACTTAAACTAGTATCAATCTTTTGATACTTATTGTTTCATAAAACACGCTATTTGCTCTGAAAACTGGAAATAATTATTAAATTAATTAATGTGACTTATATGTTTTGAATTTTGTAAAATAGAATTCATTTTTGAATTCAGAATATCAAATATAGCTTAGGGTGAAGTTTTAGTATTTTTCTGAAAAACTTCAATTTTTGATGAATAGTGAAATCACTAAGTGGTAGTTAAAGATACTGATTTTTCGTTTAAATGAAATTTTTCCATCATTGTGTTTTTAATATCAAAAATCCTACATACATGGTTGTCATTAAGAAGTAAAATGTGGTCAATGAGATTAAAATACTTTTTTGGTGAATAGTAACTTATTATGTTTTTAATCGCGATTAGTGGTAATTAGTGTAGTTTAAGGTAAAAATAATGCTTTAATAAAATAAGAAGAGCTTGAAACATGTCCTACTGTAATTGGTTGTGTCATGGCCGACCAAGACAAGCCATGGGTCACCTTGGGGACCCCATGGATTTACTTTGATGGGGAAATGACATAAATAACTTTTTATTTAATGTAAAAGTAAAAATGACACAAACATCATATGTTTAAAATAAACAATTTTTACATGGGGTTATAAAGTTCATATTTTTGATTATAAATAGTAATTGGAAATCTAAAAATATTTTCTACATCATATTAATTTTTTTATAATTTTTAGACATTAAATAAATTAAATTATTTATGAAATCATGATGATGCAACGATGACCTCATTATTTAACGATTTAACTAAAATGAAAAGATAATGTAATATCTAAAACCTACACATGTCCAAAACCTATTGGATGGGTAGATTTCTAACCCTTATCACATTATACTCGAATTATATCAATGTGGGACCATTTAAATCTGAAACGCATTTTCAAATAAAGTAATATTTCTTTACTTTCCAAGAGTGCCCATCCTCTCCTCTTATAAAAGGCCCCCACCTCTACCTCATTTACCACACTCCCAAAGACTTTGTCACGGAAAAACCCTGCCCATTTTGTCTCTCCACTTCCCTATCTTACTCATTGAAGCCTCACATTGGGCAGAAGTCTTTCCAAGGAAGCCTTTTAGCTCAAACCAAAGGGAGTTACCCGATTTTAAGGTAATGTCTTCACTTGAGTCCGTTTGTTTTATTTTGCTTCTCCAACCCCCTAAACTCTTTTTATTTTATTCTTTTGTAACATCTCCAGTATCTTCAATATAATAGGATGTTGTAATAATAAGTATTCAAGCTACACTTACACACACCTACATCTAATGGTTAAGGAACATACGGTTTCCGTGGATGGTGAATTTATGCCTCCCGAAATGATGATTGTTCAACATTATTTTAACACCTTAAAAGGTGGCCATTAAGATGACACAATATTTATATATGATATATAATATGTTTATGTTTTCCTTAAGCTTCTGTATTTTTCCATTTTGTCATACCTTTATGGTTTCCATTATGGGTAAACGCGATATCTTCATTTAAGGAAGTGCGGACTACCGCCCCCTCAAAGTGATTTGATTCGTTAAATACCATATATGGGACGTATAAAGGATGGAACTATGATATTTTATATGATATTATACTGGAATTATAATATACCTTTAAATCATTATGATTCCATTCTATAAAATATGAAATAGAAATGAAAGTAGCGTTCATGCGTACGTACGACTTACCGTCTCCATGAACGGTGCATTTCATTTCTTACCTCTAAATGATTATGTAATATTATAAATGAAAATATATACTGAATATATATGATATATATGATATATACATCATGATTATAATTCTTGATATAATGGATACATGAACAACATGTAATTATAAAGGGTTTATTTTTGACTCAAGTACCAATGATCGTTAAAACGATCGTTATTAACTTAAATAATTACATAGTGTTCATGACATGGAAATAAGTGATATAAAAGGAATAATGAACTTGAAAAAGGTTCTTAAGAAAGTAGAAATTAACTCAAGTTTATTATTTTGGACATTAAAGAACGATCGAGTCATGTCGGACCCGAGGTATGGGACTTCGTCTCAATCTCCTTTCATTGAGGCATATTTTGTTTTATACACAGCCTTCTTTTATACGGTGTATAAACCCCTTTGACATTTATGTTTATTCAAAAGGAATATTTTTCATACGAAGAATTTACTAAACGACAAAAGGGAATGTTTTTGTCGTACATATGCGGCAACAACAACTTCTCCACTGTCGTGACCGTTATTTGAGTTTCGACTTCCTCTACAAGCCATACCTTCTTTTAAAAGAAAAATAAATACCATTTTTTACTTTTATTTTATTTTGGTATCAATAATGGTTTTCATAATGTTTTTATATCAATGTGTTGTATTGATGTCTTGTGATTGAAAGGTGGAAATGTTATGTTTCCTTTATGCATGTTTTATGTGACACGATTGTGTTGAGGTTCTTGGGAATTATTATGAAGACGGGTGGTTCCGTGATAAACTAATGGCGGGTGAGCCCGATATAGCTCTCCAATGCATTGGGTAATGCGAAGGAGTGAAACGTTAAGGTTTCTCTGAAGATATTTAGGGAATATACTGTGATGGGTATTCCAAACGTAACCAAGAGGGTTACTCCCTACGTAAGAATGTTATGAATGCCTCAAGTTACCTTTATGTCTTATGATTGCTATGATTTATTAATGATTGGATGTGGTATGTTAAAGTGCTTATGTTTTATGGGTAAAGTATGATCTCATCCTTATGTATATATGTACCCATGTTTCCTTTCCATATTTTTATATCCCTTACTGAGCTTTTTATGCTCATCCCGAGTTTTCTGAAATTTTTTTCACAGGTCAAGGGAAAGGTACATGATATGGTGATAGTGTCAAGGAAGTTTCAAGAAAGAATCCATGTTTATTTTAAATATGTTTCCATTGATGGGAATGAAGAATACTAGCTTTATGTAACCACTTTGTTTATATGTGGAATGTAATGCAAGTTTTATGATCTAATTCTCTAAAACTCTAAACCCGAAAAGATCCTCAATGTGTAATCTTTAAATAACTCAAGATTATGTAAGGTTTAAGGCTGGGGCCTTATAATGTTGTTCTATAGTCCATCCACTGATAGGTGCCTACTTAAATACATATGTTTTGGTTAAAGTTTTTTAATCATATGACTGACCCTTCGTTCATTTGATTTCATATAGAATGTCAAGATTAATTTTTTTTTGTATTAGAGTGGCTAAATAACAACTTATACTTGAATATATTTTCCAATGGAGAAGGTTATTGGTTATTCTATTCCATTTTGATTAGTTAATCGATATTGGCTTCCTATTCTTGAATGTTTGGTTATGATAATGATATGCATGATTTTTATTGAAATTATATCTTATTAGTAACCATGACTATGAAAAATACATATAATGGGAGTGGTGAAACTAATTATGTTTCATAATATATTAATTTGATGAAAAATCAATTGTTGGAATCTTCATCACATGATTCTTAAAGTGTTCTAGTAATGTATTGGATATAGGTACCATCTTACAGTCACATAGTGACTGATCAATAATGATGTGGAAGGTCATGTATGTATCTTCCCCTATGATATATGGAATGGGAGGTCCCTGCCATTATGATATGAGGCTATTTCAAGGAGTTTTGGATTCACAGTTTCTTTTACAAGTTTTTATGGCTATCAATAAAAATTATATATGATTGGTTAGTCATTTTCATTGGTGGGTGAGAGATTCATTTTTTCTTTAGAGTTTTATTTACCATTATTTATTTAGAATATGTAGGGTTTTGTCTTTATTTTGTATTCTTAATAATGTCTTTATTTCCTTTCTTCTTTGAAATACATCTACATATATTTTAGTAATAACACCTTTATGGGGAATATTTCAAATACATGATGTTTAATTTAATGAGATTTATAGGTTTTGACACTTTTGGGTATGGAGTTGTCATGCTATATCATGATAGAGCAAATGTGATATGGCCACAATCATTTTTTTGTTTCATGATGTCCATTTATTTACATGGGATGTTTTAGTAGAGGTATATGTATATATATATATATATTATAAAAATTCTATTATTTATCCTATTTGGTTATGTTTTCATTTATTTGATTGTGGAAATATATATTGTATGTTTTTTATTATAGATTCTCATATGTGAGTATTACGCCATGTTTAAATTTACCACCCCGATAACTATAGGAGGAAATAAGGGATTGGTTTATTTGGCACATCATTTCGAAATATGGGTCCAGACTGGTTATGTATTGTCAGAATTGTATCAATGAGTGATTTTTATGTGAAAAAATATTGAAGATAGATGATTTTTTTATATATATTGTAATATATGAGGAAATACTTCTATAGTTTTTTGAATTATTTAATAGAAAGGGAACCCACCTGGGGTATGGTGGATGACACAATCATATCCATGGAAATTGATAATTGGTCAACTAACATGAGTGAAAATATATTTATTGTTAGAGTTCAATTATGTTGATCTATTTATAAAATAGTGGTCTATGTATGTTGGATTTCATATTGCGACACAAAAATCATTGTTGTTGAAATAATTTATTAAAGATTATATTTTCTCTCATAGAAATAAACTCTATGGATGTGTAGAATGAACCTTTAGTTGATAATGGGAGATTCTAAAATCCTAATAAAACATTGTGTCTTATTATTGATTCTTTATTTACATTCAATGATGTTTAATTACAAAATTATTTATATCTAAAATGATTTACATAGATAACTTTCATGATTTTATGATATTTTCAATTGAAAAAAAAACTTTTCATTCCACAATAATATTTTCAGACATTGGTTCCAATTACAATATAAGATTATGCATGAAATTTTACTTATTAATTTTAAAATCTATAGAATATAGATCTGTTAGGGTAATTATTTTTGAATATGGTATGGGGTTTTGATACAGTACCATTAGATTTTATACGGTCTCCATGTCTACATCATATAGTGGATACAAATTATAAATCCATAAAGATTGTATGTCACCAATTTAAATGGTTTATAAAGGATTTAAATCATCATATAGAGTACGTACTATACATATTATCATGGGTATGGATCCTTTATTATTGATTTTTAGAGGCTATGTGTGATGCATGGTTATAATGGGAATGGATTCTGGAGACATGTGTTAAATCATATATTGTCATTAATTCAACCACATAAAAAAGTAAATGATATTCAATCTGTAGAGCTGATTTTCCATACGGATTATATTTTGTCCAAGGGGTTATAATAATTCTTGTGTCAGTGATGTTATAAATAATATTTATTTGTGTTTTTACTCCAATAATTTTTTTTAAAAAACTAGTTGAGGTATAGATCTCAGGCAGTTGATTATTTTTTTTATGAGTAAAGAAAATTTAAGTCATTTATGCTTGAGCACTATGTATTGTGTGTAGAATTAAAATTATCCTTCAAAAGATGATGTTGTCCTCTTCAAGGATCTTTTATGTAGCTGGTGAGGGGTGATGGGTTATAGCTATCAGGTCAATGAGGATGGGTTGTATGGGGTATTCACCACAATGCATGGAAGGAAGGGTGTGATTAGATATATTTCCTTTTGTGTTTAATTCAAATGACATAATATGAGAAACGATATTTTTGTCTCATAGCGTCATCAAATGTGATGCTCCTAATGTGGTATGAGTAATAACCAATGGGCTTTCCTCCATTTTTTATTGCATTCATTAGTCACATTATGTTGTAATATATTTAATATTTATTATTGGATAATGTTCCAATGAAACTCATAGAGGGTCTTTGCCACTATAGTGTTGATGAAATAATATTATGGAGATGGATACACCAAAAATTTTCTCAATTGAAGGGTGGGGTCAAGAGATATTTTTATAGGTGGTGTTCACCAACTCTA
This sequence comes from Viscum album, assembly GCA_963277665.1. Taxonomy (NCBI): domain Eukaryota; kingdom Viridiplantae; phylum Streptophyta; class Magnoliopsida; order Santalales; family Viscaceae; genus Viscum; species Viscum album. Next base: position 22,309 of record CAUJRU010002269.1, read on the forward strand.
AACTATATTTGGATGATTTAATGATGATGTGAGTTATTTTTTGACAGAATGAATGGGTCATAGTCCACTTCATTTATAGTGAGACCTAGTGGGTGATCTGAAACAACCCTTCAGTGTTGAAATCAATTCTTCTATAGGTTAGTGATCTTTGGATTTCTTATTATGGTCATTTAAAAGGTTAATCCATAATGTTATATAAAATTACATCATTATTTTCTCTTTTTGTTCTCAAAAATTTTCTATGAAATTAGGCATACTGGATATGAGATTATCCGTCTCTATACTATTTAATGGAAATAATCACATTCATGGGTTCTCCCTTATGAATGTGACTAGTTGTATGATAATCCTAGTTTGAGAAATTATAAAATATTTCCATAAGTGGTTTTTCAAATTGGTAGATTTAAAAAAAAATATTTCCTCAAGGCATTCAGAAGTATTCTTAAGGATTTTTTCTTATAAAACAATCATTTTTTGATGAAAAAAAATTATGTAACATATCCTGTATATTATTTAAATTATCTTACATTAACTGAAATTCAGTTTCTCCAATGAATATTTTCTAACTAATAGAGCTACTTTTTATCACATAAATTCTTTCTTTAATTATGGAATTTATCATTTGGTATTTTTTGAAAAAAAATAATATTTTAATGTAAGCTAATTCTCATGTGGTAAAACAAATTTATCATACTAGACATATATATAAATAAAATATAAAATGATAAATTTATTTTTTACAAATTATCTTCTAAATAAATAATCTTGTATGCGTCTTTTAATTTTTGAAATTTATTTATCTTATAATATCAAAATGTTCCCACACTATAAAATAAAAAATAAAATTTTAAAACATGGTTCAGAGTCATTATACATGAATAAAAATTATTTTAGATACGATCTATTTATCTTATGGATGAAAATTACTTTATGTGAGTAATCTATAATAATCAAATTATCATACAATGATTGAATTATCATATGAGGAGTTTATATATTACACCTAGAATAGAATATTCATAAAGAATGATTTTTTTCGAGGATATGAAGTCTTCAATGTAATAAGTAATATAATTAAATAAATATAATTTATAAAACAATTATTTAAAAATATATCATATAATTGTGAATTTAAATTTAAATTTAAATTTTATTTATCAAAGCGCATATTTTAATTGTTGAATTGAAAGTAATTTCAACCACATGTTTTATTTTATTGAAAATTTATTTTTCTAAATGACAAATATCTAAAATTTGTAATTCTTATAATTCTATTAAATCATATTTTTATGAGGAAGATTGTTGCTGATGTTAATGAATACCTTTGTCTATAAAATTTTTAAATAATATTTTGTCATGAAGAGGGAAATAATATTGTTTGTAATAATATTTCTCTTAAATTTTGGGGTCAATAACTATTCTCAAGGGGAGTTTTAAATGTGAAAAATATTTAATATCTTATAGTTTGTCATGTATACTAATGAAAAAAATAACACACTTTTTTCATTATCAAAATTTTAATCTACCTCTCTGATTATCATCCACATATTCTAAGATACATAAATTAATTAATTAAATTGAAGATTAATATGAATTTATAAATTGATGATGCATTCATTATATAAATGGGGAGTTTATCAACTATTAGTTTCATCTTGTAGCAATGTGTAGAAAAAATTAATGGTTTTCATCTAGTTAATTTAATAAGATTCTCTTAAATATTATATGTTTTCAAAAGCCCTTATAATGTTTTGGTAAATGTATTTCATGGTTTAATAGTATTAAAACTTTTTAAAAATTGATAAAAATTCGCACTCATCTAATAATATTCTAGGAAAGGGTCAGGTTTATTGAAATAAAGAATATCATAGAAGTGTGTTGGGGAAGTATTTTAGGGTATCATTATCCCATCACCAAGTATAAATCTTTTATGACCCAATCATTTATTTAGGTGTTATTTTTTATTTCGTATCTATTATATTTGAAATAAATTTTTATTATTTTATTTCGATATAGGTTTATTGTTTGATAATTTATTCATCAACTCAATTCACTCCCATTTTGAGTTACCAAGCTAATGTAATGGGATAAAAATAAGGGTCAGAATAAGTTTCATTTTACATGTCAAGTACTATATTTTTATACATCAATATTAATTTATAATTCATTAATGATATGTTAAATGAATGAATAAATTCTTTTGTGAAGAGACCCCTATTTTATTATAGAAAATTATGGTTTCTAGAAGGGTAAAATAATTATTTTTTTTGAATATTATGAATTTAAATGTCAATCTGAATCATTTCAAACCGAGAATAATTCATATAGAAAAACTGAAAATATGGTATTCTACTCAAGGAGAAGAATATTATTTGGTTTCAAAAATTGTGAATGATATTATCAACGTACATAGTATAAATTATTTCAGTGGTGTTTTGTAATCCCATATAAAAAATAATATGTGAAAATCCATCATTATTGCATAATGGGGAACTAAAACTTTTAGATAGAAATTGAAAAATACTATTATGATTAATTTTTAGACCTTCATAATGTAAAATTGTAAATGGATAAATTAAAATAATGGTGAACACCAATAATATCAATTATTGTGTGCCATATATAACTCTTCGTTAGAATTATATTAAGAACTAAAATATTATAGACATTTACCTTCAAAATAGACTATATTACTTTCTACAATCAGATAATCGAGAACTATAAAGGGTAAAAAATAGACATGATTATAACTCTTTTGATATATATGGTAGAAATGGAGGATAATGTTTATTATAATATATTTTTTAAAATATAAAATAATAATATTTCTATTTCTATGTCAAATGATGATAAGAAATATAATGGTAAATTATTATCTAACTCTTCCAATGATAAAGAATCCTAATATTTATAATTTAATCGTGAAAATGTTCAATTTTCAAGGATTTTCATAATTTTAAAAAATGTTACTAATAATATCATATAAAAAAATAAAATTGATAATAAATACAAGGTTAAAATATGAAAGGATATATTTGTTTAGTAATAATAGAGATCCTAAGAAATTCTTTAATCCAATTTTACATTTTGGATAAAATATAAAACATAATAGAAGAAATTTCTCAGAATATTTACCAGTCATTCAAAGGAATTATCACAATAAAAAGGGTAAAATAATCCATATATGGGAAAGGAAAAATTATTAAAATGGAGTTAGGTTGTCTAGGATAGATACCCTGAGAGGGGGGACATGAATCAGGTTATGATAGATTAAAAAAATATGCCCCTTTTTTTATCTTATTTCCTTGTAAAGAAACATTATTCTCTCTCTTTCCTATTGTAGTGTGTGATGAAATATTAAGAATTATCATGACACCAAAATTTTACTTGGTTCACTCTTTCATGGATATGTCCAAGGAGAATACACCAGAAATGTTATTGTGTACCAAATCCAAAATAAGTGCACTATTTTTTACAAGTTTGATAGAGACTCACTATCCCTCTTGGTTTATAACCATTCTCAAATTGAAGGCTTACTACTCGGTCATGTAAACTGTTATTACTGATTTATAAAAAGATACTCTCACAATTTATTTACTTGTATGTACCTTCATTACCTCTAATTAATGCATCCTCCACTGTATGTAGATACACTATTGTTGTCCCGCTTTCATCCTCAGATGAATACATATTTACCGATATATTACTGGGCAACCTCAAATCATTCGCACAACCCTTACTGCTTCTTGCATGAAACATTAATTACTTGCATGAAATATTAAACTTTTTTCTCAAAATAAACCTTCCTTAAAAGTTCAATATTACGTGAAAAGTAAATCATACATGCAACATTCTCATCTGGAGTTCAACTCAAAATATTTTACAGAACAGAAATTTCTAAAATTCATAGTGATCTGGAACTCAGATTCTCTCTAAGTGGTGAAATCCTTCAAATGAGGGGGTTCACCTCTTATTTTTATGCATTTTAAACCCGTATTCATAAGATTAACTATATCATGCAATATCCTCTTCAAGTGTACAAAAACCCCATTTTTTTAACATTGGGAATGCAAGTTTCTTTCGCACAACCTCATATTTTATGCTAATTTTCTAATATTTAACATAATTCAGGTCTTTTTGTAACTCCTCTAGATTGACCATTCCTTTTTCATGGTTACCTGACAACATAGGTTGTAAAAAATATCTCTAGAACTCAAAACATAGTTATGGAAACCCTATTTGTCAAAAAACAAACCCTCTTTTTCGACAAACACATTATCCTAAAAAATACATCAATGATATCTTGAGGGATTTTATCGCAATAAATTGGTTACTTATAGATAATGATATCATGATTAAATTAGATAAATTAATATAGAATTTAAAATAACTAAAAAAAATTCCATTTAATCATTAACTTATCTATCAATATTATATATGTAATTATAAATAAGGTAAAGAAAATAACTAAAAACCCATTCCATTTAACAATAAACAATGAATGAAATTATTTGAGTGATAATAAAAATCAAAAAATTTCATGTATAATAATAATAACTAAAATTATCATTATTGTAAATTCATGATTAATGAATGTCATGTTCTATAGAAAAATGATACCTTTATTTTTTGGACCATTCACAAGATAGTATAAAAATATGTCTAAAACCCCATTAAATGTGGCCAAATTATTTTTCTAATGAGTCATGTTGATGCATAAAGGGGATATTTTATTCTTATCCCCACACATCACTTAATTTCCCAAAAATTCATAATATATAAAATATATAAAATAATTAATGAATAATATGATTTATCATTAAATATCCTTATTAGTTAAATAATACAAATTTATCAATATTTACATAGTCAATTTAATAACATTAAATGTCAATATAATATTTAAAATTTTCACACGGTTTAGAAAATAATAATAAACTTAATTCTATGAAAATTTGTTTCTATGATAAATATAATGTCAAAGGAGAATTCATCATAAATAAGTTAATTTCTCATAGAAAGTTAGGTGTAACAAAATTAATCAAAAATAAGGGGTGACTATCGGTTCATCAGGGATATATGTTTTTATAATAAAATCATTTATAATTGAATAATAAAGGTAATGAATGTGATATATTAAAACAATAATATATAGAAATATTTTTTCATTCTATATCTTTGAAAATTTGTAATAGATTCTTGATTTTGTAAAATGGATATAACAATAGGTATGTCTGTTATTACAGTATATTGTTAAATATCATTCATTGTGACATTTTTTTAAAAAAATTATCTTTTGATAAAACTATATAATGATTACTCAAAACAATTTATAAATGTCATTAAATAAATAAAATGTCCATAATAAATAATTTGAGTATATAAAGGGGAATTTGTATGAATATTTAAAACAATGATATAGAAGAAATTTTTATCTGATCTAAAGGGAAATAAAATAAATTTAAAATTTAAAATTACCATTCCTTTATAAAAGTACAATATAAGAAGAAATTATATATGAAAATATAGAAAATACTGTAATATTTAGAGTATACAGAAATAATTGGTGATTATTATGAATAAATGATAATATTCCTTAAATAAGAGTTAAAAAAATCCCAAGAGAATGTGAGTTTTTAAAATAGATTATTACCAGTTTGGTAATGATTAAAATGTTAATATATGAAATATTTAAAATTTATTGAAATATTTATCATCATTAATGAATATTTATTCACAATAAATTCATCAATATTTGATAATATACACCACATAAAAGTGAATATGTTCATATTAACAAATATGTCACAATGAAATGGAAATTGAGAGGAAATCCCATAACACAAAATATCATTAATTTGAAGATGATTTAAAATACTATAATATTGTTTTTAGAAATGTTATTAATTTAAAATATAACCATATTCATGTTTATAATATAACATATTTTCAATATATAACATTTTATCTCCAATTATAAAACAATCATTCTTTATCAGTATAGTTTTTTGTTGTTAATATCCTTTTCCCCCCACACATGTTTTTTCATGAATGTTAGATATATTTAATATATGATATTGTTCCAAAATATCCAAATTATATAATTCTTATAATTATATTTTTATTTATATGTATTTGTTGTACCATTTTTGAAAATGAGACAAAAAAACAAATTGCATCCCTTAATGGAGATGGTAAGTTATACATACACACAAGCAACAATATCAATTATTAATGTGTAATGGTTTAACGAATTATGTGATATATGAATTTTCGGTATTTAATATCATTAAATATATATCACAAATAATAAAAAATTTTATCTTTATTATATTTTATTTGATGTGTAAGAGAAATTAAATTACATCACACTGTAAGTTGATTGGTAGTCAAAAGTAGGAGTGATTTTATTTTATTTTAAAAGGATTGGGAATTAAAAATGAATAATTGATTGAATAATTATTTAATTATTATTATATAAAAATACTATATATAGATTAAATTCATCATTACATCTAAACATGATATGTTGATATGAAAAATGAGTTACATCAGTTCACGAGGCGGCAATCCACTTTATAAATGATGAATAATTTCATTTCAACTTTTATGAAAGATAAGATGGATATAGGTAATGATATTTTAATATCTAAATCTCATTTTAGGGGTTATAATAGTATTATTATGTTATAATTATTTTATATGATTCAAATTATCTTTATGAATAAATAAATGAAAATGATGGTTTAAGAACATTACCTGTTCTTTTGACTACATTGTGTTTTCACCAAAAAACAAACATTGGTGGATTTATTTATAAAAAAAGCCCCATTATTATGTTTAAAATGATGTAATTATGTGTTTATTTCATGTTAATTTTGTAAAAAAATGTATTTGGAAATGTGAATTGGGGAGGAGATATTATGGACATTTATAAGTGGTTGAGAGGAAACACTAGGAATTTATGAAAATAATGAGTTAAACTGACATTTTAAAATGTACAGAGGCCTCCAAATTATACTATTATATAACCATTATTGTGATAAGGTATAAATATTCATTATATTTAATAATTTTCCATGTTTTATGTCATTTTTAAATGTTAACTTATTTGTTTAACAACTAGTAATATCATTTTTACCTTGAAATTGGTAATCAATTATTACAAATTTGGTTTCCATTACATTGAAATTATTTATTTAACAAATTAAAAAAGACTCATTATTGTTATCAAAAATATTAAATCCACTTTATCAAATTAAACATGATTAATTGGAAGAATTAAATTTATATTGATTGAGGAAAATGAGATGCAAAAATAGTTTTCCATGCGATATGACATTAAAAGTATGAAAAATTATAAAAAAATGAACATGTATCAATTCCTAATACATAAAATAGATAATTAAATATATATTTGAAATAATATTTCTTTTAAAATTACTTCTTAATAGTAATTAATTGTTAAAAAGTTTAATCAAAATGGATATTTTATAATAATCTATATTTTAAGAATTCATCAAAAAATAGAACTTTTTAGAAAAAATATCATCCTCATATAATTTTGATATTCTGATTCTATAAATGAATATAATTTTATCAATAATTTTTTTTATAGTGTTAAGAATTGATATTAACATTCGTATGCAGGATTTGATTAATTACTATTTCATAAAATATTTATTTTTCTTTCAAAAGATTTTCATTTTTATACCATATCAATAGATACTGAACAAACTTTTACAAACCATATATTTTCCAAAATTTAGTTATTCTTATTTGTTTCTACCAACTTAACGGATATGTTCTAATGTTCACCTATAAATAATAATTTTAAATGTTAATATCTTTTGTTTATACATGATGTTGAATATTTATAAACTACTAAAGAATGTGATTTTATTTAAAAATATAATATGTCGTATTGTTTTGTGGTGTTACATTCATCCCTCATAATTAAATTTTTTCTTTCAAATATCATCGATATTACCTAATAAACAAATTAGGGTAGTTATTTTTCATAACATCCTCTAGTTTCTAGGTTGCTTCCCCTATTTTATAATTTCTCCAAAGTACCTTTACTAGACAATTCATCTGATTATATAGTAAATGCTCTATAATACCAATAATATTAATGGGTTCCCCATTATATGATAGATCAAGATCTAATTCTATAACTTTATATGTTATCATATGTGTTGGGTATAGAATGTAATTTTTTAACAATGATATATTGAACTCATCTTGTAATTTAGAGTTTCTTGGTTGAATTACCAACTGATAATTCAAAACTCCAATCCTTTATAGGACTTCAAAGGGTCTAATGAACCTGGTTATTTTTTCCCTTGTTATATTGAGATTCATTAATAAGATCATAAATAGTATAAAACTTTGTTTTTCTCTCATTACATAGTTCCGGGACTAAAATTTTCCATTCACTAACTTCATACCAACAAGTTGGTGTAGGAAATCACATCCCATATAATTCTTCATACGAATCCATTTAAATACAGTAATGGAAACTATTTTTATAAGAAAAATATAACAATGGTATATATTAATACCATAAACCTCAAAATCCATGTTTTAATGACCTCAAAATGTCTTTTAATGTTTGATTTTATCTTTAGGTCTACCCATTTTCCGTAGGACATTTGTTCTAACTCAAATAATATGCAGCTTCAATAGACATTTTAATACACTTCCACAATTTTCATTCAATCTGGGAATCACATTTATAAATAATTATAATAGGTGTTTATTTGAGTCATAAAACATAATTAATATATATCATTTTGAGTCACACAATAGGTAAATATCCTCTCTATGTGAAATTTCTTTTACATTTTCATTTACAGTCAAGAATAACATATTCTGCAATAATAATTTGATGAGATGATGGTAGTCTTGTGAAAATGTCTACAATATGTAATACCATTTCCACATTGAAATATAATTTGGTTTCAATACTTATATAGGTTTTTTCTTTGAACATTCACTTTTTGGAAAATAAAACAAATAGATACATTCATAAATTTCCAAATTCATGTTATCCCACTGAATAGTTTCCCACTAATCCCTATATATCATTGTGCTACCAGGGTGTATATATATATATATTCAAGTTCTCAGAATCATATAATAATTCTCTTTTCAACACTAGTATTTATGGAAAACATAATATCATTCTCGATCCCCAAATTCTATCATAATAAAAGATTCTTTTTAAATTTCTCATCATTAAAATATTCAATTTTCATTTGAAAATTCTTCTCATCAGATTGATAAATTTTTATCTTTTGTAATAAACATGTTGTAATTGTCATTTGAGAAAGTATGGATGTCTAAAACTTTAAAAAATAATATACCTATCTTTACTAGATCCATTAACATAGAATCATTCTCAATCATGATGGCAATTGGAACTCTATTATCCTTCTTACTCAGATCATTTTCAACAATACAGTCCCTCTTTGTCTAGTAGTGTATTGGGAAATCTAAATCAATGAGTATCTAAGGAATAATATTTCTATTACATTTACATGTTTCTTGAAAATATCATTTTTAGATATTATAGTCTAGGTATATATCAAACATTTCATAATAGTGATATTGTCTAAATATCTTTAATGAAAATATTATGGCTTCCCACTAAATATCATGGGTTTTATTGTTCTTTTCATTGAACTTAAACTCCTTTGATGCATTTAGAATAAATTTATAATTTTTTATAAGGACACAACTGAGACATATCATTGATGGATCACTATGTATAACATTCCCATATTTTTGTGGAGGTAAATTAAAAATAGAATAATCAACCAATATCCTCTTTTATTTTACAAAATATTCCTGCCATTCTTCTGTAATATGAACTAAACCCATTTATATGTAACAATGGATAATGAGTTAGGCAATTCAAAAGAATTATAAAAACACTAATGGTAGTATCCTACCAATCTAGTGAAACTATGTACCTCAGTTATGATAATTAGGGAAGGCTATTCATTTAGGTCATTTTTGTTCACCTAATCAACCAATATTCTATCTGTAGAGAAAATATTCCCATTAAATGAATCATCATGAATAATAAAATTACACATACTAAATTTACCGTATAACTCATTCTTTATTAGAGTCCCAATAATGATCCTCATGTGATTCTAAGGTTCCTCATATCGTTCTATATTATCTATGACATGACGAATTAATACTACAACAAAATCCTCATGATTTTCCTTAAGAACATTGTTCATTACATCTATAATATATGATGGTCCATTAGACTATGAATAATTCAATACTGTGAAACTATAATATCTATACCATGTTTAGAATGATGTATTTGGAATATCTAATGTCTTTACTCAAAATTAATGATCTCTATAATGTTGCTAAATATTTGAAAATTATTGTTCACTTTGAGGATGATCAAATAAATCATCAATACATAACTAAGGATATTTATTCTTTATAGTAATAACAATTATACTATTCTAAAAAATTAAAAACCTCATTAAGCCATCCTTCCTCTTAATCATGATAATAGGGGATCCCCAAGGTGAATTTTTTTAGAAAATGAATCCCTTATCACATAACCCATATAATTGTTTCATTAACTCTACCAATACCATAGTTTCCATTATATTGGGAGATTATTCTATTTGTCACACATCAAAGTTCAAATAAGTTGGGAACCCAACATCATTCCTTCGTAGAAGTCCATGTTATTCCGTAACAAATACATTAATGTATTAAGAAACAATAAGTACCAAATCTATTTTAATATCACCTTCTCTAACCATATATTTTTTTCCCTTCATTCTAAATAATGAATTTTGATGTGAAACTATGGGTTGATCTATAAGTGAATAAGATGATAAAGTCTCTACTCTATTAATAAATAACTCCAAAACTATATCACGAATACCAATTTACTTCTCTATTCCATAAATCATTTAATATTATTTTTAAATATAGTAAATAAAAAGCATAATATCAGTGACAAACATTGGTATAATAATAACATTTTTATATATATAATGATTATAAAACATAATAAAGACTTAAAAAATTCCTTTTTAGTGGTAATTCCACTAGTTTTTTCAACGAAATATATTTATAGTGGTCTAGGGATATATCTAATATTTTTATAAAAAATGGATGTTATAAATATGTTTGAAGATCGAGAATCAAATAAATCATGGTTAAAATTGACATATTTTTAAACTATATTCCACCATTGTGTTGGGTACCTCTACCTTAGTTTTTGTAATCACAAAAACTTGGAATTCGACCCTTGGACACTTTTTTGGTATATTCACATAATGCATGGGATATTTTTTTTGAATAATTACCCATTTAAATGAAGTTCAAGAACTAGATATCAATTTTCGCTTTATTCCCATTTTATTCTTTATCATAACGATAATTATCTCCACTCTTATAGAAAACTATCATTCCCATCATGCATTTCCTAGTATAATTCATTCCATAGTTTTCACAAGATAAAAATTATGTCACTCTCTTATTCTCCTTTGATGCATTATCTTTTTAACTTTTCTCAATAGGCCTTTCAATATTTTTTTCATTTTATCATTAATGATAGAGAAAAATCCTTCTCTATTTTGATCAAACATAAAATATTTCATTATAGAGGGAAAATCATTGAGATTCTAGCATCCTTTAATGAAATGGGTTTATCACTTACTAAAATGGAAAATATTACATTCTTAATTAAATAGGTAAATCCTTGCATGCAAAGCTAGCATTGTAATAATTTATTAATACTCTACAACACATTCTTCATCATTTTCATTAAAATTATCCTCTCATTCATCTGTCCATAAAATCTTATCTCTGATCCATGTTAATATGGTTTGTGGATTAGATATTCATGATAAGATCTTTAAAAATCCATAATAATATATTTACAAACTATGAAAACTGTAGTTCTAAATCACTATGGCCAGTTTAGGCCAATTTTCAATGATAATTGTTTCTGATGGATCCAGCGATATACCATATCTCAATTTTATATGACCAAAAAATGAAAACATTTATTTTAAAAATAAATATGTGAAAATGTTTATGTAGTTTCTCATTCATTATGATCCTCAAAACAATTCGTACATGATCTTAATTCTCTTTATTTATCATTGAATATAAAATATCATTATTTATAAAATCTACCATGAACCGATAATGGTGATCTATAAAAATTAATTCATCAAAATACAAAGAGATAGTGGGGAATTATTTTGATTAAATGGAATCAGTATATATTAATAGATTGCATACCAAATCCAAAATGTTTTCTTAGGTATAACCTCATTTTTTACCCTCAAATATTGATAGTCAAAATGAAAGTAAATCATGAAAAATTATTGAGGATCACACATTTGAACAAATATGTTATCAATATCATATAGATTATACTTTTTCCTAATTGTAATCTTATTCATATACCAGTTATCAATATATATTTTCATCCGACCACATTTCATTTTAACAAACATGAACAAAAGCACACCACGGTGATGCACATGGCTGAAGGAATTATTATTAAAGATTATATAAGAGTTGTTTATTTAATTAATTCTTATCAATTGAGGATATTATATCGGTATTAATTGAAATAGGCATGGAATCAGGTATATGTTCTATTGAGAAAACAAATTCACATTTTAGTGGTACGATAAGAAACTTTTTCGGAAGGTCATAAAAATACACTAATATAATGGGGATATCATTGATGTTGAGGTTTCCCACAACCATTTTAGATAAAAGGAACTATTTAGTTTTAATAAAAACCCATAAAATTGATATGAATCTCAATAGATGTTCTTATATTTCATTAAACAGCTAGAAAATCAATGTTTGGTTTTTAATATCAAAGAGGACATCCCTTACACTATGAGTAATGTGGGATTTATGTACATAAATACAGTCTATAACTACGATAATAGAAAATTCATGCAGGGGAAGATGTAAAAGATCTTACAATAGCACATTATCATTGACATTAATTTTATATGAATCATATACATGATATGTGATTATCATAACATTATGGGATTTCAATTCCAATTATACATCTAATACGTTTGGTGGATTGTTGATAACCATAAAAAATTATTTAGATATAAAATATTTCATATATAATGAATCAAATATGACATTACTAGTTATAGAGTGGTTGGTATGTGTACCTAATACCATGTTATTATTAAACCCCTTGTCTGAAAGAGTGATCACGTGAGATTTACCATATCCCTTATCTTAATAGGTTGTTGATGTTGATCATCTTCATTATCCATAATATTAGGTAATTGGTTGGAATAATGCGTAAACTTATTAAATTTGAAATACTAGAACATAGAAGGTACATTATTTGGAAGATTATAAATATTTTTATAATTATATAACGTTATCTCATAACATCGACACATAAACTCTTGATAACCTACCATTATAAAAATAAAACATTTATTAGTACCTTTCATAAAAATTACCACTTGTTTTATTACACACTTCAAGCATGAATGAAAAGATAATATTTTTTTATCCATGGTTTTTTGAGTTTCTACTAAACTGCAGATTCCTTTTCATGCCAAAACAATGTTGTTTATGGATTACTACGACCTCCATTTTATCCATCACAACACATTTAATGACATACTAATTGATAAATAAGTCCCTTATTGATAATTCCCATTATATATTTTGTTTTAGGATACAGATGAGTCTATTAACAATAAGTTTTGGTTGGATGAAAATTCCACTAGGGTACCTCAAAAGTATTTTAAAAATTTCCTCACTATTACCAAAATATTCTTCATACATATATTTTCCCTCAATAAATTCTCCATTTGACCTAATAATATAATATAAATACATACTAAAAAAATAATATCTTAAACTAATCTACCTATATGGATTCAATTTAATCAAGTACCCTTGTATTATTGATGACATCCAACCCTTTTTTATCTTCACCAACCAAATGATAGAAATTACTAATTATTTTTTCATGATACAATAATTTTGGGATAATAAATAAATCATCAGTGGTACTGGAACATTTCTAAGAAAAAATCGGATCAGTTAATCGAATGAATCATGTTGTATATTTATTCATAATGTAATAAATAGTATATCATTACCTCCATTAGCCATTTCAATATTTATCATTAATCATATCTTGGGAAAGTTATGTGATTTCAGAAACAATATTTTTCATTCTATATCCCATAGTTTTTTACTTTTCTAGAGGAAAATAATTTCTATATTCATCACACTCGACGTTATCATAGTTCCAAATGTTTCCATGAATAAAAAAACGAGATGAACCACATAAGAAATATTTATAATATGGGTGACAATATTATCATGGAAAATATTTTATAGGATATCAAAATTTGGAAACCTTATTTTTAATATATAGAACCTTTTTCCTTAGGAAATTAATTATTTTCATATTTTAATATCTTTCATGATGTTTATAATGAGTATGTGAATTTCCAATGCACATACCTCAGAAGTGTCAATCCATATGTGCCACAAGGCCTTTTATTATGAACCAGGTGTTCATTAAATCATGCTATATGGCCCCTTTTGAGTTATTACTCCTATGTATCTTGATATAAGATCTATATACACATTTTTTATACATATATAGGTTAATTTATTTGAAACCACTCACTCTAACATGTATAAAAATTATATGTAATTTTATTATACATTTAAAAATCTATAGACATATCCTTTGAGATATCTTGAGGGGTCTCACAATAATTTATTAATAGTACATTCCAAATATTATCTAAAAACAATCTAAACCTGATTATAATGACCCAAACATCTCATATATAATATTACAACTTAATAAATTATTTTTTGTTCCATAACATAATGATCCACTCAAAAATTATTTTAGACTAGTTCATGAGGAAACACGGAAACATAAAAAATTCCTATATGTGAGGAACATAAAATCCCACATTTTTCATTATAAATATAACACTTTTTAGTCATATTGTAAGAAATACCATAATTCATATCCTTGGTAATAGAAATACATGAAAGTGTGAATTCTGATTATTAGTAAGTGTAAACATGGGAGACATCAATATAACATTATAATTTGGGTATGATATATGATAATAATATATATTAAAACTGAACAAATTATATTATAGATAATAAACATCTGCCGTGGAGTAAATTATTGAATATTATTAGACAACAATAACAATTGAGTCTTGGAACAGGATACATGAGAGCATAAAATATGCTTAAGACATAGATTTGTGGCATATATATAATCATTTGAAATCTTATGTCAAGTATACACACCAAAAAATTCATAACTTGTAATGTTTTTTCTAATGAACCATGTAACTAATTAATGATTTTGATATCCTCTAATATACCCTCTTTATTCCTTGGGGTAACATCCTATGTATCTTCTTTCATTATTCAGATAACCTTATCCATACCCTTGGAAAATATATAACATTAAGCATTAAAAAATGAATTTGAAAGAGATATAGGATCCACCATTAATATGATTAAAAACATACCTACATGTACCATTAAATCCTAAAAAATTCATCAATCTATAAACCATTAAAAAATGGGTATCATAATAATTTTATTTCTTCCTCAGAGAACAACCCATAAAAAAGAAGAAAGTTCAATAAAAATTCAATCATTGTATAAAACATATTAATGAAAAAAAATTCATAAATACCATCTCATAAAAAACATAATAAATATATATAAATAATTATAATTGTAACCTTGGATCATATCATTGAAAATAATTTTTATGTAAAAATTAAAAAGAATTAAAGGTTCATTTATATGAAAATAATTATGAAAACATTTTAAAACATAATAAATAAAATCTTTTTCATGAAATCGTTATATTTTGGTTTATTCCTTACAAGAAAAAAACTGAATCCCTTCACATTTTTGGTAATATATAAATAGATGATCTTTGGAAAAATAAAAAATTAATCAATAAATATCATTTTTATAAAGATAAAAAATATTAAAAAATAATTTCACCAATCATATACGACATAAAATTAATTTTTAAATGATTTTGTTTTAAAATATAGCCATAGAAGAGAAAGGTTTTTTGATCGAAGAGAGGAATAATGTCATTTTTCATTATAAAAAAAGTTCAAAATCATGAGTTTAGAAAGAGTGGAAAATTATGCGAGAACATGTACTGTCATGAAATAACAATTGGAAAAGAAATTTCTTTATCTCTTGGAGATATAGATCTTAATATTTAATTATCATAAGAAAAATCATGAACTATCTTGATAATAAATGATATGGTATCTTAAAGTCATTACCTCTTCAATAACATTGAATCTTATTCCCCATTAAAGAATAAAATTAAATGAAATTAAAAATATCATTAGAAAATTTTATTAATTATATTAAATGTAATTGGTTTTTATATACATCTAATTTAATAAAACAGATGCATAACATAACCTATTTCTCAAAGAAGAGAAATTAAGGAAAAAATCTATTACCAGAAGTATCAACTTCCTTTATACATGTTCAAAACTTATTTATAATAAATATAAGTTAATTATAAATTTAATATTGAACCATAATTATATATATCATAACTTATTTGATTTACTTATTACCTTTTATTTTTTAATTACTATCAATTCTATGTTAATGTCATATTTGAGAAAATAACTACAGTGTATCTTGTTTATGTTGTGATTTGTTATTTTTGTTAATAATAAATTGATTGTAGTTATTTAATCTCCTAAATTTTATTAATGATATAAATATCATATATATTTTTTATAAATATATTTATATTCATATGTGAATGTTAGAGATATGAAATGTAGTGCATCTTCATTGGAGATGGTATGTCATACGTATGCATGAATAATATTTTGATTTTCTCAATGGATTGACAGAGAGAATGATAAATAATATATTATCAATAAATAATAATTTTTATATAATATATATCACATCTTTTTAATAAAAAAATCCATATTACATTCAATAAAAATCACGAATGAATCACATCCCTTCATGAGGTAATATTCTACTATACACATGAGTGATTTTATCGTATTCATATTGAATGTAAAGTAAGAAGGTATGTGTGATATAATAAGTAAAAAAGTATAATACTATCAAAAATATTATACAAATATTTATAAATAACAAATCTGTCAGAATATTCAATCATGAGTTGTGGTGATAGAAAATGAATAACATCGGTTGGTGAGGAAGTTTTCTACCGCATGCACCAATAGTCATTTTTATCACTTTTGTTGGTATAGAAGATAGATATAGGTTATTTAATTAAAAAAATTATATGGGATGTACTATTTTTATTATATTATTAAACTAAATAAATCTTTTAAATATGTTTAAGATAAAATAAAACAAAAAAAACTATGAAGAAGAATTTAATTCTTATTCAAATATCTTCTTTAGGTTTATACATAATGATATCATAAGGTGAATTGTAAAAAAGGAATCTAGGATAAGAATAATTATTTAATGATTATATTAGGATGGTATTAGGTAGTCCAAATGGTTTTTTTAGTGTGAAGAGATGATGAGTCGGGTAGCCTTTTATACCCAAGGTGCGTGGAAGGATTCTAATTTTTTTAAATTATTTTGTGTACAAATGTTTTTCTTAATTATAAAATGATATAAATGGACCATTATTGATAAATAAGATATATGGTTTAAATATATCCAGGTAATGGATTTTGGACATGTTTTGGGTCCTTTTTTTCAAGTATCATTTTATTCTAATCCTTGGTAAATCCTTTTTCTCCTTTGCTGTGGTAAATAATTTTTACTACATTTACTATTAAAAATAGAAAATATTATTTTGACATTATTATATAACATAAATTATGATTATAATTAATAAAAAATCCATTTATAAAATTTCCATTTATGTAAGTGGGAAATTATAATATAATATTTATCCCAAAACGTGATGAGAAAGCAGGTTTTCAAATAGAAGAAATTTAATTAATAATGAAAATTTAAAAATAATAATCCAATATAGAATTTATTAAAATTGACCAAATTGGATTAATCAAAAGATAATTTAACTATTTTTATATTTGAAAACAATTTATAAATAAAAATTAACCTAATAAATCCATTAAAAGAAAAAAATTAAAATCATTAACTTTTATCTATTCATTAAAAAATTAATATTTTAAGAAAAATTTAAAAAAATAAACCTGATAGAAATTGTATATACTAATAAAATTTATTTAATTTTATCAAAATAATTTTATAAATGTTTCAAAAGTTAATTTTAATATTTATTACAAAAAGATATTTAAATTCATGTTTTTAAAAAAGTAGTTTTGGTGAATCATATAACGACTTTTTTTAGAAAATGTTATTTTTTAGAAATATAAATTACTTTTATAATAACATTATAGTTAATATTAAAATATGTATTACTATTTATATCTCAATGTTTATTGGATAATTTTTTAGGGTTTCGTTTAAATAATATTAAATCCTTATTGGAAAAAACTCAATACTGTTTGTAACACAATCTATACTAAGTGTTTCATATAAAAAATATATCAATGAAAGTAAATTTATTAGAAAATTTAATTAATGAAAAACTTAGGTTGTCACAAATATGATAAATATAATATTATATCATTCTATGGCTGGAAGTGATTAAAATAAAATTGCATTGTTTTAGAACTTACTAGTCTATAATTCACCTGATTAATTATTTTATTATCCAATTAATAGAATTTGAAGCTAATATGAGTAATCAAATTAACATAATAACATGTAAGTATATGTTAGATACTTATTTTATTATATTTTTTTTGTTATAGAATATTTTTTATGATTTGAAAGATGAAATAAAATAAAAACACTATTTAGAATGACACATCTTCATTGGACAACAACCTTATTTTATCACCAAAATCTTTCCTATGAGGGTCTCATAATCAAATTTATTCATCTAAAACACGAGGAAGAATATAAGTAAAAAATTTTGGTATGTCCTGGTTGTATCAAAATTAATTGTGAGCATGAAGATTATAAGTGAGATAGATTATGCTTTATGAATGGGGAAAGGACCACACCTAAATATTTCATGGAAATTTCATAAAAGATTCCAAAATGATATGTAATACCTAATCAAATGAATAATAATAAATGTATATTAAAATTTTAAATATTATTGGAATGAGATTTTTCTAGAAAATAATATATTTATTTTTTATTGGAAGATATACATTAGACAATAATTTTAACTTTCGGTAAACCCATTTTAATCATAATCAAAGAATATAATTTTTTTTTCTATTTTTGATATTCATTATGTTCAAAAAAATATAATTAGAATGTTAATAAATTTAAATTATTCTGATTCAATATATCAAATAAATTTTAGAAAAATATATTCATATTATTGTAAAAATTAAATTTAAAATTACACGCTAATATGTGATGAAAATGTGGTTTTAAAAAGAGAGTATTTTCAAAATTATGTAATATCTCAATATAAAAATTAAACATTATTTTTATTTCAATGACATAAATTATATTAATAAAATCATTATTAATGATAATTAACATAATAAAAATCTTATCATTAAATGGAACTTGTTAATTTTCTAAAGGAAAGTAAATTTTGTAATACAATTATGAAATTTTTACTATTCATATATTAATTATTTTTTCAAAAAATTATCAATAATTAACATAAATATGAACATTACATTTTCATTTGAAAAATATAGTGTATAATTTATATACATATTATAATAGTGGGGAAAATAATTTTACTATTTTTTCATAAGAAAAAATTTTTTTAGGAAAATTTTTCTTGATATCATATAAAGTCATTGATAAGAATTAAATACTTTTTTCAATATGTTTATTTATATAAAAAAATTAAAAGAATTTTCAAAATTAATTTATTCTAATTCATATCAGAAATTATAACAAATATGTTTTACGAAGCATATTAATATAATAATATTATATATATATATCGTAGATCTTTAAAAATAAGTGTTGTGTGTAATGTAAGAAAAAGAATAAGTTAAATATCTTGAAAAAAATATTTCATAGAAATTTAGGGTGTTAAAAAGTACTTGTATTGTAAATAGAAAACAATAAGTACTTTATGATTTCTTCTATATATATAGAGTGATTTATTTAATTATTTCCTTCATAGAGGGTATTTCAAGTTCAATATCTCATTATTTCATATTGATGAGGTTAGATATATTGAAAGAATTACCTATATATTTGGAGAAGTACATTTTGAGAGGGAATATATATAAGTCCATCATACTAAGACAATTTTTTGGGTAAATTTCATTAAAATATAAATTCTTTACTGTGTTGGATATTTAAAAAATAATGTTTCCAAAAATTAATTTGTTGTACTTCTAGCTTACTGAGAATAAAATATTTCTTTATATTTTAAATTTATAGTCATATATATCTTTCTAAAAAGGTCCCTTATTTTTATATCTATTATTTAAAATTATAATTCTTTTATATTATAGTGATTCATTTGATTAATATGAATTAATGACCTCCATATCCCATGGTTGAATGATCTAGGAGATGGAGTCCTTAAGTGGAGTAGATATTACAAAACATTTTCATAAAGAATTTTTTCCCATTTTAAGTACAAAATATATATAATAGAACCCCACTCATTATATTGGGAGATTCCACTATAATAATCAAAGGTACCAATTATATAATGACAATTAGCCTAAGAATATGTTGTTCTTTAACATTCCAATTACCTTGAACATATAATAGTTAATTCAAATGTTATTGAACCTTTTATGAAACCTATAAGAAATTAATTTCAGGTGTGTTTGGATAAATAAACTGATTTAGTGATAAGATGAAATAATTAAATATCCAATGAGAATCACAGAGGGGTAGTCAGAGCTAGAGTTATCAAATTCTATGAAATTTATCACACATATAGTGTTTATGGGAATCGGTCTATGAATATGGTGAATAATATTAATATTGATAAATATTTTTATAATTATGTTTTCTGTTATTTTATTGTTACTCAATAAAAATATGATACATTATACATATGAGAAAACCAAAAAAATGAATTAATCTAACTTGTGACACTAATGCCTCTCCTTGCGTAATACTTATGGGACTTATGGAAGCTTTAAATATCTTAATATGGTCTACTTATTAGATTTTAGTTAGTTATAATACTATTAATGTTATGGTTATTAATATTTTCTTATATTAAAATGGGATTATAGGATCAAATGTTGATGGAACAGAAGAATCTACCAAGATTATGAAATACAAGCGAAAATCAGTGGATTGTAGACTATATCATGAACTGTAATAATAAAATGAGGATGAATAACAATTTTTTAATAAATCATAAAGGAAACAAATTACTGTGAAACAATAGACTATTACCTGGAATTTATGTTCCAAATTTAATTCAATGAAATCACAAATTGTTATCTTGAATAATAAACTAATTTACTTGAATGGCATGTTTTATCATAAATATGTTTCTGATATGCTTATGGAAATACTATACACACAAACCAAAATATTTTTTTTCATGAAAATCAAATTACTGATATAAGATTATTGGTTAAGTGGAAACTGTTCTTTTATCTTGATAAATACTATAAATTACATATAACATGATATTTCATTTTTTTCATTTTTTTCTATATATATTATATTGTGTGAATGATAATTTTTATTATGTTGGTAAGAGGGTCGATTATGTTTTTATAACATTTTTGGTACTAAATTTATTCCAATCAGGAGTAATTTGGAAGCTCTTTGGTGAAAATAAATAACTAAAAAAGTTATTATAATTTCCTATAATTTTGAAATTGTTTTTTACATTTCCATGATTTAATTTTATTATATTTCAGTTTACTATAACTTTATTGATATCATTTCTATTTTTTGAGATTGATGGATGAGAATGACGATGATTTTTTTCCATGAATTTAATAGAATAAATCCTTATACACATGATCCTTTTATATCTAGGTGGAATTAATAACATGAATTCTATTTCTAGTATAAGATTGAGTTATGTAGGATATGGTACTAATTGGATTCAGTTGGATCATAATTTTAGTCATCAATTATTCTGATTTTATGATGTGTAACCATACAGCCTCTTGAGAGATGAATTAGTAAAAATGATGAGTCTAATAGGATCCATGGGTATTGTTATTTTATTCAAACTAGAATCCATGGTCATTATATAGTATAATAATAATGTTTGTAGGTGTAAATATATGGTTATGTTCATCTATGGTGAGTTACAATGGTTTTATTAAAATCCCATGAGTTTGGTAAAACATATTTGAATTTGGGGATGTATGGAAATCCAAGATATGGGTTCCATTATTTATATGATTAAAAAAGGATGTGTTATCAATTTTTGGATCCATTATTGGCCATGATTGATATATAGTCCTTCAATGTTAAGGAAACCATGTGTGGATGTCATTACATTTTATATGAATTAGGTTTTTGTGCCTAAATGACCAATTCAACATACATTTCATAAAAAAATAATTTTAATGTTGGGTTTCATATAGTGACCTCAATTTTATCATGTTAATGACATGTCTTGTTTCTGATTTAATGATACCTAGTTTATTAGAGGGGTAAAATATTAAATTCCACCCCATAAAAATCTTATTAAAGTGTTTCTAATTGTCTTATCGACACCACAATCTGTTATTTACCTTATTTGGGTGTCTATTGGATTCCAAGAATGAATTTTTATTCAGGATATTTATTGTTACATAATTTTTTAATATCAATCACTTTAGGTCGAAAAATTTATATCAAAAAAATGGGTGTTTGGAATGGGTTTTGAATTTCACATTTGAGTATAGAATTTCTTTTATTTAACTAATGGGACATATAACTTCTATTTATGTCTCTGGCCCTAGGATGGGACCATTTAATGAGTATTAATTTAAAATATGATATCTATCACACCATCTCATATATCACTAACTATTGGAGTCTACACCCCCTTTTGGAAATAAATTGATTCAATTGATAGATAAAGGTAAATGGGATCTCATTAACAGAAGATCAAAGTCATGGATCATGGTGGTTCAATTATTTATATGGAATCATAAACAAGTGAGTAATATTAATTTATTATAATCCATGATATGGAGGTAATCATTTCCCTTTCAAAAATATTTTAATTTAATCATTGTCTAGTCTAATTATTATATCATCATTTTTTCATGCTCATCAAATCACATTAATTTGAAGTGTATTTTCAGATTTTTTAGGAATATCTACCAAGATTGTCCCAACTATAGTACATATACTCACAATAAGAAGTTCTATTTCATGTTTCTATTAATATCTGGTAGGATATTGGGTTTAAAAGGTGTGTAAACTATTATTCCTTTTAATATAGAACCAATGGTTACATATTTTTTTTTGTGGAAATAGACCTGACCATACACCCCAAGCATGGTACATTCTATGTTGAGTCATAAGATTTTACCTACAGTAGGACACATATCCATGTACCAATGCATTCATCATATTGTGTATCTTTCGACCACACATTAAAAATGGTTTGTAAATGCCTCGTTGACCGATATATATGTCCAAACCTAACCATTTGTTTAATATATTTTGAATCCTTAGTTAAATTGAGTACATTCATTTCTGCAATTTATTTCTATATTTATCACTCATGGGATATATATGGAAAATTATATGGTTTATTTTGACTAATATTCCAATTAGAATGAAATTATAATTTTCCATAATCTATTAGCTGACGTTAGTGAGATGAATTAATTCTACATGTGATTATTAAAGAATTGAATATAATGATCAGAGATAATTAATTCAATACATCATATTTGATGGAATTATACATTATGTGGATCATTCATATATTAGTATCAGTATTCAATATTTATAAATTATATGATGACATTTGTGGATTATTAAATCAATTGATTTAATTTATGATTGATATTTTAAAACACTGTATTCAGAAATTTTAAAAGAGTATATTTTTTGTATTAGAGCTGTTCAATGTGATATAGATAGTTTGGGAACTTATTAGTTTCCCATTCATCCAATGTAGATAATATATAAAATTATTTTATACTGTGTGTAGAGAAATTGTGGTGGAGAAACACATTGTATCCCTATAAATAATGTAATTACACGGAATCTTTCATTACGATATATATTATATTCTTTCATCTAATACATTCCTTATCTTAGAATAAGGAAGATGAAGTAGTGATTACTAAGGGTTATTGGATATTTATGCAGCATATTATATATTTCAAAGATATCTCTGTAATTATGTATATTATTTCTTGGTGTAGATCATTTATTTTTGGGAAAAGTGTTTGCACTCCCCCAATAATATGTGGAGCAACACCTCTACTCTAGTTGAATATCTTTTTCATATATCACTAAATTGAAGTGTGGTATTTTATCACATGAAAGGTTTTGGTTATATAAATTTATATTTTCACCCATTTGGAATCATATAAGATCATCAGCATAGACATGTTGTTTTCCTGGTATTAATATTTGTTTTTCAATAGAGATTGATTGGTGTCCAGGGAAAAAATTCCCATAACTAGATTTTATTTTATAGAAATGAATTAATTACCAATGATGGTTGATATTTTCATTTATTTTTTATATTGACATAAAATCCTTGTAGTTCCAAGAGAACACCAAGGCTAGTGGGGAATCATGTTCACATTTCCATTCCATTCATTATTCTTCTTCAATGAGTTTTGGTATGCCTAATAGTTTCCATTTGGATAGTTGTAATTTCATTCCATGGAAAACATCCATGATTTATATATTTATTAACATGTTCTTTAGTTATTAATGAGTTTTTTTAAATTAGATATCATTAACCATGTACTATGGCGTGTATTCTGATTTTAGGATTAAATGGGTAACTAGTTGTTCGGTTGTGAGTATTTATGCAACGACCTAAGATTCTCAGACATTGATATCAAATATAGGGATAAGAATATTCATTTTAATTTAAATTAACATACAAAAGAAATATAAGGTTTTAATTTCATTAGAATCTTTGATACATAATCAACTACTTCATAAGTGTACCACATCATGTCCAACTGTTTTCTTCATTACTATCACCCTCAATAGACATATAATACAGTATACCCTCCCGAATAACCCATAGGATGGAAACATAATAAAGGTTCATATTATATTCTCGATTTGATAATATAAGGTATGAATCAATAAAACATGATCACACATGTATGAAAATATGATAATGACATTTTAAAATCCCACCATACATATAATAGATCGTGATCTTGAGTCATTAAATAAATTTAGGTTGTTCATAAAACAAAAATCACGAAGGAATAAAATGATAATACTAAATGGTAGTAAAAAAATTAAATCAATGCATCAAGGCCTAATATAATAACATATTGAACACATATTAATATATTAGGATTCAGTCATTTTGTGAAGGACATGACATCATGTCCTCACATAAACTAATAGACATGAAGACCAGATCAATTCATAATCATATGAACAATATAAAAATTTAAATGCATGAAATTTTTAACATTAAATTAGGTTCATACATAGCATTATTAACTCACAAGTTATCCATCATTACCCAAGTCATTAGATCGCTATAATTTTCACACTCATTGTCGTTTTATAATGTAACCATTCATCATTATTTAATTCATAACCACCATACATTGTTATAATGTACTCAATATCCTTTGTTATAACATAATAATTATTCTTTATTATAACATAATCATATTTTATGGTTATACAATAACCAATTTCCTTGGTTTTAATATAACCAAAATCCCTAGTTATAATGTATGTAATATCATTTGTTATAACATAAAGATCATCATTTATTATACTATTGCCACTTTTCTTGGATATATCATAACTTTTATCCTTAGACTACATAAGAACGACCCACCAAATAAATGAAAACATACATATGGATTCAAAAATATCATAACACACTAATCATATCATCACAAATAACCCATGAAAGGTAAATGGGTTTCATAAACATTTTTCATTTTTATTTGAGTATAACCCATGAAAATGTATTGGTTTAATTAACACAAACCATCCATTGGAATAATAATTCTGATAGCCTTGGACCATAAAACCTATAAATATTATTAAACATCAATGGATTTCAAATTATATTAAATATTAATTTGAATGACTATATGGAACATTTCATGAGGAAAATTTCCTTCCCATTTTAAAAACACGTCTTTAAAACCTAAAAATTAATGAACCATTAATGAAAATTTTCTTTTTAAAATAACGTTGGATACTCTTAAGGTAATTATTATTTCATTTTTAATTAACGAAATTGGAAATTAAATTTCGTTTTATAATGTGAAAAAATATTCCTTTCACATTTTCAATAAAATTTAAAAACCTTTATGTTCACAAAATGAGAAGAAGAATTATTTTAAACCATTTTTTTAAAAGATCGAACATTGAAAAAGAATTATTTAAAAAATAATTTTTAATAGTAAAATAAAACCTCAAAACATTTTTATAAAACATATAAATGGAATAAAAGATTATTTACCTAATATAGAAAATAATTAGTTTTCTTTAAAATAACATTTTTGATTTATTGAGTACATAAGAAGTTGAATATGAAGGGGAAAGATATAATTTAAATAAACAAATATTATAAAAAATCATGACTTTTTGGAGAGATAGATAATATGATCTGAACATTGTCATTAAAAATTAAAAATAATTAATGAAGTTGTAACATTATACACTTACCACTTTGGTATCATCAAAATCATAAACTCCTTGATATAAAAAACACAATATGAAAATTTAAATCCAATAATTTCATGATAATAATCATAAAATACATTCATGGTTAGTATATATATGACAGAAAAATGCACAATTTTGTGTCAGGCATGTGTCCCATAGAAAAAAGACATGAGGCGGCGTTACCTCGCATCATGTCCTGAATTTCATCATACAATTTTGAATAAAAATTAAAATAAATATATTATTACTATAAATATATTTTTGAATCGTACTCATATATATCATAACAAATATGATTTACCTTCAAACATTCATCACATGTTTGTTAAATATTCATCGATAAAATAAAATATCAGGTAATAACAACTTTGTTTTCATATATGATTTGATTTTTTGTTTTCAGTCCATTTAAATTGATCATAGTTATATAATATCAAGAATGATAAACATGATATAAATATATAATATATATAATATATTTCAAATTATATTACTCTATAATTGTTAAAGATAGAATATGAATAACATCATTCATTGAGATGGAAGGCTATACATATGAATCAATGTTATTTACATTTCCTCAGTGGATTGAATGAAAGAGAGGTAAATAATATATAAAATTTAACATAAAATTTTTAATTAATTAATATAATATAAATTCATTATATATATTCATTAGCATCTATGTCAAAATTAAATGGAAAATGTATCACATTACTTCATTGAGCCAATAGTCCACATATACGCTTGAAATACAATATCATTCTATAACGGATTGGAAGTTAACAAGGTAGATGATATATAATAATTTCATAAGTAAATATATTTAATAAAAATAATATTCACAAATAAAATCCAAAATTATATACATCTGTGAGAGATAGTGATGTAAAATGAATTACATCGGTACCCAAGGAGGGAGTCTGGCGTACACACGATCGATAATTCAATTACCCATTTGATGGAAGAGTTGATTGATGCTGTTTATGCCTCTAAAAAATAAAATCTATGTTCATTAAATATACTTATGACACAATATCATCATAGATAAAGATAATTTTATGGTGGATAAAGAAGAAATAATATTAAAAATCATGGTTATGACGATTTCTCTACATCTGATAACCCCATTTGGATAGATCAAAATACCTTATAGTAATGTTTAATAATAAAACTATTGCCTAAAAACATGGAGAAGGATTTAAAAGAGAAAGTATAATTTTTTTATGAGACATAAAAATTATTTTGGAGTTTGAAGATCAGAGGAAATGAGATTCCCTTTTACATGTGGGAAAAAGAACAAACATAGAAACTATTTGGAACATTCAAAAAAGAACCCAAAAAAGATAAATTCATTCCAAATAAAAATTATTCAAAATTACCATATATTCAAATTATACATATAATAAGTTTAAAATATTATTATAAAAATGTATATAGATATGTTTTTTTTGAAAAAATATACTTATCATTTTAGTTCAACCCCTGAGAGACCATTTTAACAATATTTTTTGTAATTAATTTTTTGTTGTTTTAACAATTCATTAGGAGAAAAAATTATGTTGGAATTGTTATATAATATTAATTATTCTGATTCAAAATATAAAATCCATTTTTCATCTTAAATTCACTTAATTTGTTGAAATTAATTTCATAATAACCCTATAAATGCGAGGAAAAAGAAATATTCGAAAAAATTCATTTTCAGAATTATGAAATGGTTTAATATAAAATTTAAATATCAAAATTATTCAAATAATGTATATTGGATTAATTGATAAATAATTTAAAAAATTAATCTTTTTAAACCAATATAAATTATAATTTTTTTATAAATATTTTAAATGAAAAATAAATTTTCAATACAAATTAAAAAATTTCCCATTTCATAAAAAAATAATCATTTTTTAGAATAAAAAATATTCACACAAAGATAATTTTGAAATTTTATTTATAGAAATTATTTTATTTATAAAATATATTTATTTAAATTATAAAAATAAATTTTGTTTATTCTTTAAAAAAATTAATGATTTTTTGAGAAATTTATTTTTGAACTATAAATAATGAATTTACCAAAATAAAGCATTATTTATCGAAAAATTATTATTATATAAACCAATTATAAATTTTTATCAAAGTTTGTTTATTACAATACCAATGTTAATATTTAATATCATTCTTATAACTTCCATGTACAAATAAAAATATTAATGGAAAATAATGGTTTGTTAAAAATTAACGTTGTGTATGACAATTCCTATCATAGAAAATAAATTTAAATGAAATAAAAGTAATTAATGAAATCATGGGATATATTATTTATTATTAGATTCATTTTATTATGAATGTTACTTTTTGGGGTAATTATTATGTGAAACCCCTTTTAAATCTATGGTTCATTATAATTTAGTTTCTACTTATCATTGTTGGTTTTGAGTTATGGTTTTTTAGGGACCTGCCTGGGGAATGTTTTGGTTGTTTTTTGGATGTTCTATAAGGGGATTAGAAGTCCTATGATTTTTTAATAACTATTATAAACCATAATTTCGTTCAAATTTATCATGTTGGGCGTACATTAGATATATTTTAGCTTTCATTGTGTGAACATGGTTTACCAAAACGTGCCAGGAAACCATATGACCAAGGTTTTAGATAGTGGATCATACATGGCTTGTGCACTATTTAACCAATCATAGGTCCAAAACATTTACTATTGGATCGAAATAAGAATTTATATGCTCAATCAATAGAGGGGTTGAATTGTAAGTTTAAAAAAAATTCATTTTTAACCTTAAAGAAAAAAAATGTTTAACAAAGTTAAACAGGGTAACTTCACAAGACCTATTTTTCTTATACAAACATTCATGGTTCTGGAAATATGTTTTTAGAAATAAAAAATAAGAAAACTTTACAAAGAAAAGATTCTACCATAAATTGTATAGAATCTTACTTATCAGTGTATAAAAAAGAACAATAAAGTATAAGAAAGGTATACCTTATTCTTTTATCAAAATATAGTGGAAATAAACTTGAAACAAAAAAATTATAAAGAATAAAATATTTTATCCTAATGATTTGGGTATCCAAAAACCGTGGATAATTTTCCATTGATGTTTACTTTCATGAAAGTGTATCTTAGACACACCATGGTAATCCCTTTTTAGGAATATCAGAATCTGTCATTCTATCCCTGTAATCCATCGAAAATTAATGGAGTTGGAACCTCTATATTTTTATCCATGGAAGACCTAAAAGTTTAAGGTAGTTGGAACACTTGGATTCTTATCTCCATAATTCATTGATTGTACACAACAATAATCAGAGCCGTTTGAAGAAAGCTGAACAAGATGTTCAGTATAGACATTCATGAGAGTATCTCTCTCTAGAAATCACTTTAGTATCATGCAATCTCTAGAGTTAAAAACTGGTCTGAGCTCATTCAAATGAGCTCTTTTTTATAGGCACTTCTACAATGGTCATCTCCATCCACCAATGGTCATATATTTCCTTGATTTTTGTAGGGACATGTACATGTGTCACTCAAACAACGGTTAATTAGAAAAATAATACAGGACATCATTCCATAACTATAACAACGATAATAAAAATAAGGTTGCCTAACCAAAAATCACTCTTTGATTCTACGGAAAAATAAATTTCAGAATCTAAGAAAATAAAAAATTGGTGAATATAAACCATGGGTATTCAGATTCAATTTTTTGAGGATTTCAGATCATATATTCTATAGATTTCAGAGTATGAATTCCGATGAGTTTGGAGTCTGAATTCTGAGGAATTTAGAGTCTGAATCTCAAAGAATTCGCAGTCTAATTTTTATAGAATTCAGAGTCTGATTATTAAAGAATTCACACATATAAAATAGAAAAATATATAATGAAGGATGTATATTATTCTACAGTTTTAGATGTGAAGCAAAATTTTACCCTAAGGAAAAAGAGTTATAATTATATAAACTATAAAATGAATAATGAAAGAATAGGTAATGATAAAATTTCCTTGGGGACAGAAAATTTTCCTTATTAAGATAATTATTAAGGATAATATAATTTTCTTTAAAATAGAATGTTTGTGATTATCAAAAAATAGAGGAATGGAAGGATCATAAGGATACATTATTGACTCAACAATATCCCCCTTTTCAGAAAGCACAAACATACTTACTAAAAATAATATAAGGAAATAGAAATTTTGATTATACACTTGAAACTAAAAAATTATATCCCTTTACATATAAATCATTGTGAATACGATTAACTCCTTCTTAAGTTATGATATAACTAAGGATCTTATTCCAGATTTCCTAAATGATATTGTACATTTTCATGCATACGAAAATAATCTTTGATAAGAACATCACCTTAGATAAACTCAACATTATTTAGGGAATTCACTTCTTTACATAGTATTCTTTTTTATCAATCTTTTTTCCATTATGTAATTTTCAAAAAGTATTATGATAATGAAAGATATATGGTAACTAAAAAATTAGTACTAAACAACTAAATATATGAAGAAAACCCAAAATTCCATTATGATTGAACGAATTTGTAAAAACAAAAAAATACAATAGATGATCATAATGGGGTAGAACTATACTTCTTTTTCTTCTGGCATTAACTTCTTTACAATAGTTTCCTTCTTTTTTATCATTTTTCATGTTCGTCCACAAGCTCGAACAACAGATCTTTATCATTATTTTTTACTTCTAAGGATTTTTTCTTTTCTTCCTGATCCTTAAGAATATCTACCTGATCCATTAATACTTTTTCATTCTTAATAATAATCTCTTAAAACTCAATTATGATATCCCTTTACCTCTTCCAATTCATAGCCACTAAATTAATCATGATATTCAAGTCCCCGACTTCATGATTCTGAGTTGTCTATTCGAGAGTCATATTTTCCTTGAAAATCATAGTAATATAATTAAAATTCCCATATTCAGTGTCAAAATCATCCTCCACGATATCTTTAAATTAATCAAAGACTCTAGGGTCTTTTATTGTCTTCCATAACCAATTTGTAATCTTCTTGCATGGAATTTTATGAGAATTATAAACAATGAAGAATGATTTGAAATCGACATTGAGTCTGAAAAACTTATCTATAATCATGGAAACTGAATATTATATTTGATTTATCGAATGCTGAAGTATCAAGAATCTTGATTCTATACTCAGAAATAATTGAATGGTATCAACCAAATTTTCAATGATTGTAAGAAAAAATCTTCTCCAAAATAGAACGATTCCAAATTATAGTGCTTGACTGTGAGGATTATTATTCTCACTCTTTAGTTTTCCTCTTAGATGAAGTACAAACTTCTTTTTTTCAAAACATATTTCGTAGTTGTATAATCCAACACCTTATTTCGCTTATCATGAATCAAAATGATCTCTTATGGTTTGGGTGATTCAAGCTCACTATCTGATAACTGAAAAATCTTTTCTTCCAGAATATTTTCTTTCTCAACACATGCTGCATCATCCCGTGGTTGAATAAAGTCATTGTTGTTACTTTTTTCTTCAGATAGTTTATTCACATCTTCCTGAACCTTTTCTTCATTTCATAGTGTTGCATGTTTTAAATATTCTTCTTCAAATGTTCATATTGATAGTTTCTCAGAAAGAATCACCTTCTCATGATAATGTTTCACTTTCCTTATCATGTAGTATCACCACTTCGTTCTTCATCTTCTTCTTCGTTTTCTTCATCTACTTCATCTTGTTGAACTATTTCTTCTTCTCATTCCGGTTCCTGAATCACCAAATTATTTATCGAAGTCACATGAAGTGATTCTTTCAAAAACAATTTTGGAACCTTGTGTTTTTTAGAGGCTTTATCAACATCTTTAAGATGGGATTGAACTATCTTAGCTTCATAAATTTTCTTCATCGCTTACTTTTCATTATTTCATTTATCAAGATCATCATCATTCTTTATTTTCAATAGTTTTTCCTTAACAGGTTCCAATCCAAAAATAGACTCCCCTTCCATCATGTTTTTTATATTCTCTCCACTTAGAAACCCCATCATTAGGGTATTTATTTTGCTTCATTGGTTTTGGGGGTGCTGATTGAATTTCTATTGCCACATGGATATTTTTACTATCTTTGAGTCCCTTTAATTTCCATATACTTCCACCCTTCTTGGAAGCATCAGCCACTTCTGGTTCCTTTAATAGAGATTCGATTTCAGCTTCAGACAAATCATATAATTCTCCTAAATCACTAGAAAAACTTGAATTCATTTTCCTTAGAGTATCATCAATCAGTAACATTAATTTGAAATTTCATAGCTTTAAAATACAAGGTATTTTTAATTACTTAAGGCAAAGATATATAATATTCGAAAGAATAATCAAATACATGATGATTTGAGATTTTAGAGATCTTTTTTTGATATTCTCAATTGTAAACAGAATATACTTCACCATGTTTATCGTTCCGAGGTTCGCCATGAAATCCATAATACAGATGTCACTTTTCTTTAGGTAATCTATATCTACTTTTCTCAGAATAATAATAATGTAAACCCGTAATTCAAGAATCCAAAAGTTTGTAGATAGATGAATAATATTTGGAGTAATAACCACTGAAAGACCAAAAATTTCTATAGCTTTCTATTTATCAAGTGATTATGCTACATCAAGTAGCATGTGGATAAAAAACTCTTCTTCTCCCTCATACGGAATTCCAATCAATCTTGCAAACATAGTGTATAAAAGAGAGTAGGTATTTTCTTTTCTCATGAATGAAAACCCGTCTGTGCCTCCATCATTGGAGAAACATACTATCTCATAGAATTCAACAAACAACTATGGATAAATTGGATCTTTCGCTTTTGGGTTTGATACACAAAGGATCCCCCAACCATTCATCTTGGTATTCATTGAAATGACAGAATCGTAACAAGAAAAGAATTTTAGATAGACTAAAAACACTCTGTATATCTTCAATTCAGATATATCCTTTATAGGTAAAATTTCATTCTAAGGATGCGCTTACACAGACTTTCAGAATTGAGGAAAAACATTAAAATTCGGAATGACCTTATGTATAATAGTGGGGATTCAGCACACCAAACCATTGGAGATCTAAGTGGGACAAACATTATGGGAGGGGTCCTTATATAGGCGTTTGAGATAATGGTTCATCTTCCATGATTGATATAAATCCTGAAAAAAACTTTTTATCAGATCTGATGGTTGAGATGATAGCCGAAGAAAGAATTTGGAAGGTTTTGATCTTTTGAGGTTTATAAAATAAAACATTCAGATATAAGGAAAAGTGAATATAAAAAATTTCAAAAAATAAAATAATATACCAACAAAGAAACAAAAATTGACAAAAAATATTTAAGAAAGGAAAAATACCTTCCATATTACTAAGGAAATTATCCATAATGGGGAAAATTCTTTTGGAAAACATAAGACTAAAAAATGATAAAGAAAATTTTTATTACAAAAATTTGATTACCAATATTTTTATTACAAAAATTTTGATTATCAAATTTTTAATCCAGAAAATTTTGATTCCGAAATTTTTGATTACGAAAATTATTATTATGAAATTATTGATTATGAAAATTTTTATTATGAAAATTATGATTATGAAAATTTTGATTATGAAAATTTTGATTATGAAAATTTTTATTACATAAATTTGATTGCGAAAATATGGACTAACAAGAAAATGTACTCCCCCAATAAAAAAGAGGTTCTTACTGTAAGGAGATATATCTCAACAAGATTTTAATATGGAATATTACCTTAAAGTTACCATTTCTATGTTCTTTTTAACTAATTCAAATATATCGAAGGATAATGATATTTAAAAAATATAAGCATATTGATCTTGCGTTCCGATAAATTGAAGAATTATATCTCTTTTTTGTGTGTTATCCCTAAGAAAGTGATTCCTAATATCTTTTTGTTTTGGATGAGACTGTTGTTCATGGTTTTTACTTAATTAAATAGAACTATAATTATCAATAAATATTTCTTTTTTGGTAAAACACATACCATAGTCTGTGAGTGTGTGTTGCATCCACAACACTTTAGCACAACAACTTCCTACAGCAACATATTTTGCTTCCGCAGTGGAAAGTTCTACCAAGTGTTGATTTTTTTATAACTAAGAAACTAATGAATATAAAAACAAATGATAAGTTCCAAATGTATTTTTCCAATCCATTCTACTTCAACCAAATTCTACATCGGAAAAACATTTTAAAACAAATTAATTTCCAGGAGTATAAAATAGTCATAAATCCATAGTTCCCTTTAAATAGTATAAAATTATTTTCAATGCTTTAAAATGGGATTCCTTAATATTGGAGAAGTATCTTGCACATAATAATACTGAAAACATTATGTCTTGATGAATAAATGTCAAGTATAGAAAACATTCTATCATACCCTAAAATGATTTTTGATCTCCCGGTTTCCCTACTTCATCACGATCAAGTGAATTTGAGGTACCAATGGGAGTGATAATCCTCTTAGTGTTGTCATATCAATACTTTTTAATAAGTTCTTTAATATACTCATGTTGAGATATATAAGTTATTTATTTTATTAAGAACTTTTAAAACCTAGGAAAAATGATAACTCACCCACCATACTCATTTTGAACCCAGATTTCCTTATATTCTCAAATGAATCAGTTAAATATTGCTGAGTTGAACCAAATATAAAGTTGTCCACATAAATTTAAACAATCAAAACATTTTTCTTATCATTATTCATAAATATGGCTGGATCATCATTTCCTTTAACCTATTTTTTTTGTAACAAAAATCATGTAATTATATCATACCAGTCTCTAGGGGGTAGTTTAAGTCTATATCATGATTTATTAAGATTGATAATATTTTTAAGATGTTTTGTGTCTATAAAACCAAGTGGTTGTTCAACAGAAACCTCCTCTTGAACAGATCCATTATGGAAAGCACATATAACATCCATTTGAAAATGTTTAAAGTTGAAGAATACTGCAAAGGCTTGTAAAATACAGATAGATTCAATTCTGGATACTAGATAATAGGTTTTATTGTAGACTATTTCTTCTTGTTCATTATATAAATCATCTACTAATCTATCCGTATTTCATAATATAAATATTTTTTAATCACACTAATTTCTGAATACCTATTTTACCCAAATAACAGATGTTTCCTTTGGACTTTCTACCAATGTCCAGAATTTATTCCTTTCAAATCCATTTAGCTCATATTTTATGGCTTTTGTCCAATCATCATTACCTAATGCTTCATCATTGATTTTTTGTTTTAATTGAGAAAGGAATTCTATATGTTCTACTTCAGTTAGTAAGGAAATTATAGTCCTTATAGATTTATTTACATCTATTAAGATATTATTACTCAAATTATTATTTTATAAAAGCTAATTTGGGTTATGTAAAACTTGTTCATCAACATATGGTAGAATATCTTCATGGGTAAATGCATCAGAACAATTTTCTTAAACATTTTCTTTATCAAAAGGATTTTCTACTAAGGGGTGATAATTAGTTTTTGAAAACATATCTGAATATGTATGTTGAGGTTTTTTTAAAAAAAAGGATCAGTATCATCAAATTTAACATATACTGTTTTTTTAATAGTACAAGTATTTTTTATTAAAAACTCAATAATCATTAGAAGTTGTGGAGTATCCTTAGATAATTACATCATTAGATTTTGGTGAGAATTTATTTAAATTATCATTATTATTAAAGTTGAATACATTGAAACCAAATACTTTGAAGTAGGAAAGTCAGGGTTTTCTGCCATTATACAATTCGTAAGAAGCTTTATTAAGAAAAGTTTTAATCAAAACTCGATTTATAGTTTAACAAGTAGTACATATTTCATTAACCCAAAAGTGTTTAGCTATCAAATATTCACTCAACATGGTTCTAGTTATTTCTTGATGAATTATATTTCTTCTTTCAACAACACCATTTTGTTGAGGATTTATTGGTGCTGAGATATTTTGAGTAATGCCTTTTCTACTACAAAAAGATTCAAAATCATAATTTTGAAATTCTCCTCCATGATCACTATGAATAGTTATCAATGGAATATTTTTCTCATTTTTAACTTTGGCTCTAAATATTTTGAAAAATAAATAGCTTCATACTTCATTACTAGAAAATATTCTAACACAAATCTAGTGTAATAATCAACTTAGATAAATATATAATATTTTCCTCCAATGAAACCACTTTGTGTTGAAAAAAACGATCTATATGCACTAACTGTAAAGAATCATTAGTTGACACGTCACCGATTGATTTAAAACTTGATTTATATTTTTTTCCATGTTGACATGGATCATAAATTTATAAGAATCATATATAAGCTTTTATAGATCCTTAACAAGTATTTTCTTAAAGATCATTCATAGGTTTCTAAGAATATAGTGTCCAAATATCATTTCCCATAACCCATATTGATCTTCAATTTCATTTAAAAAAGGTAGGTCCTGGAACATATGGTCTTCTATGTTTAGTGTTTATACATTCACTAGCCAATGGGAAAAAAGAATAAATTCTTCTTCGGAATTATATACTAATCAATTATCATTCCTAAAATCCACAAGGTAACCTTCATCATATAATTGACTTATGCTGATGAGGATGTTCTTAAGACAATTAAAAAATTAAACATTTGAAATAATATTTTTTACAATAAGAACAATGTTTCATATATTGATAATTTCTCCTTGATCATTATCTATGAATGTTACCTTTCCTCATATAATCTTGATAATATTTTCAAAGAAGTTTTTGATACAAATCATATACCGGGAACATCAATTATCCATTTACAATGTATTATTGTTTGGACTATATTTGTTTTCATGAAAATAAGAGTATTAGAATTTTAGAATCAATATATTATTGGATCCAGTAAATTCAAAAAGCATGATTTTATGAATCCCCATTTTCATAGAAAAATATGCTTTATGAATACATAATAACTAAGGTTTGTTTGAAGAAAACTTTATTTCCCAATTTCCACCACGTTGAAAATTAGTTCAGAATTGATAACATTGAGGAACAAAATATTTATTACTGAAAATTGGTTTATAATGAGTATAACCAAATCCAGAACTATTTCTTAAGGGTCGAATTAGGGAATATATCTTATACATATTTTCCTAAAAAGATGTAGTGTTTTACAAACACTTCATCAAGGAAAATATTTATAACTTTAGTTTAATGACAACATATTTATCCTCAATGAATTTAGTTTTAGAACTATAGTTAGTCATTAGATAATTTTTCATAGAAATTACATTTTTATGATCCTTAGAATGTTTATCCTTCTCAGAATTAACTTCTTTAAGGTTATTGGAAATACAATTAATATAAAAATGTTTCTTATCAATATTTTTAGAAATATATGATACTTGTTTAGTAAAAATAAAAATTTATGAATTTCCATTATCAACATTTTTCATGAATTTCGAATTTTCATTCTCAAGTTGTTTAGAAAACCTAGATACATCCTCAAAAGAAGGTAATATATTATCGTCATCAAAAGTAGATTATTTATATGAAGATTTATAGTATTTTTCATTAGTAAAACATTCATTAAATGAAACATTAGGGATAAATTCAACATTTTGTACCATTTTCATTAGACAATAATTCTCCATGGGTAGTTTGGCTAGTAGACCAAGATTCTTCTGATCAAAAGAATAATACTCCGAGGATTCATTAAGAGAGTCACCACCACTGTCACTCCATGTTTCATTTTCCTTGAAAAATTTCATAGATTTATATTTGTAATAAATTTTTCTATTCATATTATAATTTTTTTGTTTCCATACTTTTTCATAAGAACATCACAATCTAACCTTATTTTCCCTTCTCTTTTTCAGTTATAACAAGTGACTTCAGAATAATTATTGTCTTTTCAATCTTCGTAAATCTATACTGAAAGTCCTTATTACTGAATATCTTGTCCATCCTTCAAGATAGATTAGCTAGCTCATTCTCACTATGTTCACTTTTACTTGATTCATATAAAATAGTAACATTATTTGACTTGGATCTTGTAACCCTTTCTAGAGTCTTGGCTTTTGTAGTAGTAAAGGATACACTTACCTTACTATTTTTCTTATTATTCATATCAGTATCCATTTTAATTTTTGTATCATGTTGTATAATACTTCCAAAAAGTTCATCAAGTGTAATTTGAGATACCTTCCCATTCTCGTCAATAGATGTTCTCCTAGATTCACACTCATTAGTCCCGAAATTCATTATCTTTTCTATATGTTCCTCATCATCTAATCCTTTCTCACACATAGACTATAAACTGTTAAAAATAGTGAGAAACCTTGGTTGTTACTTGCACAGTTGTTCTCTATATGGAAATACAAATCCATGATATTCAGCTTTAAGCATAGGTATTCTAGTTTCTATAACTTTTGATGTACCAAAATGAGTGCACTCCAATTTTCTACTGATATAGTTAGGAGATTGAAAAGAAGGAATATGACTATATATATTCATGGTCAGAGAATAAATCAACATATTGCATACCTTTTTGTTTAGTTGATATTCTAAATTTTCTTAATTGGTGAAAGATCTGACTTCCTCATCAAGAATATTATAATATCTAGTAAGAATAACCTAATTTTTCACTCCATTATTAATAACAAAAGTCTTCGTACTATCTCTAAAATATTCATAATCATTCCCATAAAATATAGTATGTCTAGTAGGATTTATATTGTCAATAAAAAAATCATTAATTCCTACCCTCTAAAAGAAAATATCATTCAATAGAAACTTTTTAATAGATAACTTTTGTAAAGAAGGATAAAAATAAATTAATAAGGAAAATATTTAGAATAATGAAAACATGAGAAAGAAAACATATATGTGAATATATGTATTTCAAATACCTCATACAATAAAAATTGTAGGATCAATATATAAATGTAATTTCCCAATTAAAAGAGGGGTGAATTTTAAGTAAAAAAGCATTCATTTATAACCTTAAGGAAAAATATGTTTAACAAAGTTAAGCAAGATAAATTCACAAGACCTCTTTTAGTTCTACAATATTTCTAGTTTCTGGAAATATGGTTCCAAAAATGAAACATATAAATGTTTAGAAGGAAAATATTCTACCGTAAAGCAAATAAAATCTTACTTATCCGAGTATAAAAAAGAAAAAAAAGTATAAGAACGTTATACTTACATACTTTATCTAAATACAATGAAAATTAACATGATGGAAAAAAAGTAACAGGTATGAAATATTTTATCCCAAAGAGTTGGGTGTCCAACAACCTTGGATAAAGGTCCCTTGATTTATACTTTAATGAATGTCAGTCTTACCCAGACTAGGGTAATACCTTGATAAGAATATCAGAATCTATCTTTCTATCCCTATAAGACCTAGAACATTAAGGTAGTCAGAAATTCTACCTTCATATCCATGGAAGTCCTCGAAAATTTAGGCATTCGACACGTCTGTCATCCTATCTCTGGAAGTCCTCGATTGTACAAAGAAAAAATCGGAGTTGCACGAAGCATGATTAAAAATATGTTTAGTATGCACAAGGAATGAGAGTATCTCTCTAGAAATAACTTTAGTAGAATGAAATCTCTATAATTATCAACTGGTATGAGATCATTAAAATGAGATATTATTTATTGGAACTTCTCATATGGATGTCTCTCTCCTCCAATGGTCAAATATTTCCTTGAATTTCTGAGGGACTTATACACATGTCACTAAAACAATGGTTAGTTAGAAATAAAATATACAACATTGTTTCACAACTATAACATCTGAAAGAAAAATAAAGTTTCTTAACCAAATCTGTCTTTCAGAGTGTAATAATAAATAATGTTCATAATCTATGAAAATAAAAATTTGTTGACTATAAATCATGGGTATTCATATTTTTTTTTATTCAAGGAACATGGAACCTGAATTATATAGATTAAGGTGTCATAATTATATTGAGTTTACAGTCTGAATTCAGATTAATTTGGTGTTTTTCATTTGGAGGAATTCATTTCGTAATTTTAGTGAATTCGGAGTCAAATTTTTAGAGAATTCAATGTCTGATTTTCAATGAATTTGGAGTCTGAAAACATAACACTCTATACCAATTATTTATAGGATTCCGAGGATTTAGATATGAAACCTAATTTTACACTTATAAGAAAGTGTTATATTTAGAGAAACAATAATATTAATAATTAAAACATAGGTAATGATAAAATTTCCATGGGATAAGAAAATTTTCTTTATTAAGATAATTCTAAGGGAAAATATAATTTTCATTATGATAATATGTTTTTGATTTTTAAAATATAGAGGAATGTAAAATTCATTTGGAAACCTTTTTACTCAACATTTACATGTTCCTAATTAATCTAAATAATTGACATTTAACTTGTAACATCCTAGAAAACAACCACTCCTCTAGAATATAGGGCCCATGAACTGAAAGACTCATATAGGGTATTTTAATGATAAATTTCCATGAAATGTTTTTTTCAAATCATGGTTCATTAGACTGTGAAATTAAAGGTATGTATATGTATCATTAGTATTCTATATTTTCATTACAAATTTTATTAAATGAAACCCTTGAATAGATTATTCAACAACATTTCTATTTTCTATTGAGTGAACTAAATGTTTTATTGAATCATTATTAGATAGGAACATGAATCATCTATAATTTCCTTACATCTCTTTGAAATTTATGTATCTATTATTTATGTTTCATTTAATTCCTTAATTATATTCCTATCCCACCTAGAAGATAAATATTATTGGTTTCGTCAATTGGTATGAAATTTAATAACATCGTTAATATGTATAAAATTAATAATACAACATCACTAC
Source organism: Viscum album (assembly GCA_963277665.1). Taxonomy (NCBI): domain Eukaryota; kingdom Viridiplantae; phylum Streptophyta; class Magnoliopsida; order Santalales; family Viscaceae; genus Viscum; species Viscum album. The sequence continues at coordinate 64,126 of CAUJRU010002269.1, forward strand.
ATTCGGTAGACATTGAACCTCTATCACAAATAACATTCACGAGATGAAACCACTAAAATAATGGAAAATAATGTCTCTACAAAATGTAGATTTTTTCGCATATCCTTGAAATCCCTTGATGGGAGAATTTTAATTTTTATATAATCCATATAGTGATCATATTCATCTCGAACAATAAATAATGACTTTAGATGTCATGATGCATCAATATCTTTTCAAGGTGAAAATCTCATTTTTTGGACATATAAATCTCACATTGATATATGACACATTCTTAATGGGAATAAAACTCATATCTGTACATATATAATCCCATAAATATCTTATATCCAATATAATATAAGTACCTTAACATGAATAACATAATACATAACCCAACAATTTGACATAGAAAACCTCTTAATATTCACGCACATAAAAAGTGGTAAATAATGCCCAATGATATCAGATATTATGTACTATGTTGTTTCATGTTGTCATGATCTCATCTATGAAGTGACTCATCCACTTCCATTCACTAGTATATTATCATAATACCTATTAAAAACAACCATTCAAATTAATTTTCTACGATATTTCCTTTTTTATTGGAATATCACATTTTTAATGGATTGGTAATATTTTAACAACCATATATAATATAGTTTGGTCTCATTAATTTAAATGAAATATGTAAGGATCCAATAATGAATCGACAATTCCAAATGTTATAATAAATTTTTATAGTATAATTTTTTCACAAGATATTTATCCACTGAAATATATGAATCATTTATTACATAATTCATTTCATATGACCTAGACTTCTTAGACCTGTATTTTAGCACATTCTTTTCTTTTATCAAACCTACCCCAACAAAAAATCTTAATTAATTTTAATTAAATCTGTTTTACTTAACGTAAATAAGTGTGTTAAGGGACAATGTTGTATTAATCATACCCTTGACCTCCTAGATTTCTCTTTAATAATATTTTTACTACAAAATTTTAATACACATGTTGGTCAGATTTATAATTAGAAGTGGTAGTTATGATATTCTTGAATAAATGTTATATAAAATACTTTCAATATCATGGAGATATGTTTCTAAAAATTACAATTAGGATACTTCTGAAAATATTATAATTACATTATCCATGTTAGAAAATTTAACTGACTCAGATATAACATACTTAATGATATATACCTATTAGATATAGATAATACACAATAGGATAATAAAATATTTTCAACTATCCTATATTATCCAAAAAATAATCTCCATACATTTTTAGTGAACTCCCCATATTTGAGTGTATTGTAAAATTTTATTATAATATATGAACATTAATGAATCTTAATATTGATTAATGATTTTATTGATTTGGTGTATCTTCAATTTTAATAATTTTATACCATATCCAAATAATATGAAATTTATATAGGGCCAATCATTTTCTAAATTTTCTCATAGAATATGTATTGGCTATGCCATCTAATGGTGATTCAAGTATATCTGAAAAATCTGGAAGAGAAACTTTGATCCCACCAACTACATGAAATATTCAACTATATAATATATATGATTGTAGTTATTGAACATAAAATCATTTTTCCTTGGGAAATAAATACAAAACATATGTTTTTTACCCTTCATAGTATAAAATCAATATCATTATAGGATGATTTTATTAACAGTGTGAATCCCATCCATAAACATTCAACTAGATAAAAATTTATCTATATATTATCTATATGTGGTATTCTATAAGTAAAAATGTATATCATCTGCATAACTAAAGTCATTTTGATATTAAACACAAAACATTTTTATATAAAAACATATATAAATATGAAATAAATAATTCATAAAATGTTCAATAATAATAGAAAAGAATGAATATATCATCACTTTTTATAAAAATCAGTAGAAAATTATTATATATTAATTCATTATTTCCTAGGGTAATTTATTTAATTCAAATATATAAATATCACACTGTGGAAATGGTATAAAAATCGCTATCAAATAATGTATATGATGAATATAGATGATATGAATCAATTTTTTCTCAATAGTGTATCTATAAATGAATCCAAGGGTTTACATAAATGAATCAAATTAGTAATGAAAATAAATAACAAAGATTTTCATAACCATATATCATATTAGAGTATCATAGACACCTATAAATTCCCATAAATCAAATTCACATGGGAATATCAATTACTACAACCCTAATATGATAATAAATACCAATTTATTGTTTTTAAAAATAGGGGAACATATGTAAATATTTTTATCATAGTCATGTGGATCAAGATCAATTCAAAACTGAAAGCCAAAAAAAATATGAACTAATTAATGGATTCTTGATAAGAAAATCTTATGTATGTTCAATAACATAATGTAAAATAAATCATAATACATTACCTTGCACAATAATAATTTAGTAAACATAAGGATAAATTTAATATTTCTTAAACTACATATAATAATAATAACATCCATTGTGTCCTGCCTAATAACTATAACCCTATCTACAACTTGAGTACAATGCTTATAACCATTCTCTTGAGCCCTATTTCTGACTGGAGATAGAAATGCTAAGTCACTATAGTGATCCTTATATAAATATTTTTAGATATAATTATATCCACATTCTTTCCCCATAATCATTTAATGACTCCGAGATTGAACATAACGAGTCTTGATGAAAATTTAACACTCAATAAGATGATCCTCTTTGAGGGGGTCAGATAAATCATGACATAATTTAAACTATAAATCACCACCCTTACATATAAAATAAATAATACACATATTAAGTACTAATGAAACACAGCCAATGTACTCTTATAAATAAAATAATCCTAATTTGTATAATTATTTAGGTTTATGGAGATAATACTGGCCTAAATCCACAATTTTATAATGATTTCATATAAAATATGGTCACCAAAACATGATTAATGCATGTAAACCCATATTCAATATTCCATAAATTAGAAGACACTTTTCTGGAAATATTTTTGTAAAATTAGAGAGTCACCATGAATCATAAAACAATAAATGTAATTATCATATCCCTATTAGTTATATAATTAAACTATTTACCTTTATAAACTCATAGGCTCAAAAAATGGAATGAATAAAAAAAATAAACCAAATCCATTAAAGGAATCCTAGAAGGTTGGTTCATAGACATGAACGTATCCCAATGGAATTTTGATATCCATGGACTCATATATTTTCAATTATTAACCCTCCTCTTAAGGACTATCTCACATTTTAAAAAAAATATCATTTAAAAAATCAATCCAGAAATCAATATGTTTTGGGTCACCTTCTCCAGTTTATAGAGGTATGGGATCAATTTAGAAATAACTCATTCTACCAAGAATACACAACTACAATCATGTAGACTTAGGTTTTATATAATAAAAAGATAAAAAAATGCACTCAATGATTATAATTAAAGATCTATGTAAACAATTAAGAGTGAAGGCATTTCCCCTCCCTTTAGAAACATGACTGGATGATATCATTGTGGAATTTCACTACTTTGATAAATGTATATTCGAAAACAAATTCTATAAAAATCCACAATACAATAGATTATAAATACTAATAATAGTTATTTTGTACATTACTATATATACACACCATTTTATGAAATGATATAACACTATATATAAATTATGTCACATTACATTTAAACTCTGTTATCATGGCTTATTCAATCATGGATCAAAATGAAAATAATGTTTCATAAATATTAATAAACCATGACTCTTGGTTTAGTAAGAAGTCTTTGAAAAAAATAATATATGGTAAAACACTATCTATATATTTTGAAGAATAAATAATTTAACAGAATCTAATAATACATTCTTCAATTGTATACAATTATAAATAGACCATGTTTTCCAAACATCTCAAACATGTTTTGGGATTATAAAGACACAAGAAAACCGTATATAATTTTATAAGATAAAAACACAAATTGCACACCATATACCTTATCAATCAAAATAATCGTGATATTAAAAACCTAAGAAAATCATTCAAGTCCATTTTAGTTTCGATTTACCTATAATATAGAAAATATGGCTATGAATAAGATCAATAACATATTCTAGAAAAATCCAAAATACAAAATCCATTCCAAAATAAAAAAATATACAAAATAATGTATGTGTTCTAACATAGTAATGCTATAATACCTAGGAAACCAAATGATGATAAAATATGTATCCATATTACCTTATACATCCCACCTTGTATGATAGAGTTAATGTACTTTTGGTTATAGGTTATATCTGTTATTGGTGGAAAATATCCTCAAGATCAGATAACTAATATAATATTTCATGAAATAATAATCATCCATTATCATATTTTAATAGTATAATGTCAACATTATAGGAATGATATATCAAGAAGAAATAATTTCAGATTGTTGTGTTTCTTTAGGCCAATAAATTTAACTCTCCAAATATACAAACATGGGTATGACTCTTTGGTCTTTTAAATGCACCAATAACATTATAATTCAACTTATAGGATGTTTTAACCAAAAGATTTCATTCATTCTATGGGTTGAGATAAAAAATCTATATTTTATAAAGGTTATAGTTAATATTATATCAATCTGAATGGTTAATATATAGTAAAATACTATTTTTAATTGATTTAAATGAATGTGTAACTATTAGTATGGGATAATAGTGAGATGAGTTTACTAGTTGAGGATCTCTATAAATGGAATGTGGGGATAGCTTCCAAGAGATCATAGAATGTAATATTATTTTGAATATATAATTGATGAGTATCAATATATATTTAATTATAGTGACTAAAATTATTTTTAATTCTAAAAATAAGTGTCTTAATTATTCTCTTAGGAACATAGGACAAATTAGACACCTCGTAATCATATATGACTATTTAAATTTCTTATTCATTATTAATTTTTGGAGAGTTTAGAGACTGTTAATAGTGTGTCATAGTATTTTTTATAATGGTTCAATAGAAAAATAATTTTTTTACTCTATAATTAAATCAAATTATCTTCTAGATTAAATTTTATAATGAGAGACAAAAACTATGTATATAAATTTTATGTGAACCCTGACTCTACCAAATTGTTATTATATCCTATTGGGAATGGATCTTCAAAAAATTCTTATCAATGATTCATTATACACACTCCAGAATATACGTATTATTATCAGAAACTATTGATTAATATTTATATTAATAGTTTTTATTGTAATAAAGAGATATATCATCAATGAAATTAACGGATCAGATCAACCATCTCGGTAGAACCCACTATAAATTCTTCTTGATGAATATGTAAAACTTACCCTTCATAAAGGATCATAACCATCCATTATTTATTAATAAACTCATATATATATATATATAACACCCCAAGACTTCACGGTACGCTTCTCTTTGAATAATACAATAGCGTGTGTTATACGCAACTTTGAGTTCTAACACACCACAACCAATCATACTAGCTGTTAAGAATAGTAATACCCACTTTTTGAAATTTTATACATTTTATCTTTCAAAATGAACGTCAATTTTGTATTTTGAATATCGAAATTAGATTAGGGTGAAATTTTGGTACTTTTCAGATAACATCCATATTTTGATGAATCGTGAAAATTACTAAATTTTAATTAAAAAAAACTTTTTGAACCGAAATAATTAATAGTGATAAATTATTAAGTTGAGTGTTTTTAAATTATTTTTAGAATATATTTTTACAATTTAATCCAATGTTGGTCATTGCACAAAATTTCTCATTAAAACCGGACATAAACAGGTTTCAATTTTTTGATAGTTATTGTTTCTTAAAAACCCACTTTTTTTATTTGATAGCGGGAATTAATTTTAAATTAATAAATTCAACATCTATGTTTTGAATTTTTTAAAATAGACTTCCTTATTTAATTCAGAATATAAAAATTAGCTTAGGGTAAATTTTTGGTATTTGTATGAAAACATTTAATTTTTGATGAATAGTGAAAAACTCTGAGTTATAGGTTAAAACCAAATATTTATTTAAATAATTTTTTATTTTATTTAAATTATTTAATGTCAAAATATATAAATAATACCTATATAAGTTCAATTAAATTCATTGGAGTCGGTTTATAATAATTTTAGATATATAAAAATTTTATTGAAGTTTTCACCGTCTTTCACCCACCTCCTAGGAGCTTTTGCAAATTCACATAAAACATAATTTTTCTGCTTCTTTGAGTTGAATTTCAAAAATATGAGAGATGCAATTAAAATCAAATAGTAAAATGTGGTTCAATGAGATGAAAATAATTTTTTATGAATAGTATCTTTTTACTTTTTTTAACCACGGTTAAAAGTAAATAGGGTAATTAAGGGTAAAAATGATATTAACATTACCCCACAAATGACCTAATTCTATTGGACAAGTATATCCTGACCAAAAACAACCTTTGGAATAAAATATTATCATTTAGGACTAAATGTATTATATTAGGACATTTATTATTATTTAATTCAAGGAAGAGTTAAAAGAGTTAAAATCAATGTTTAATAACTAAAACATTTTTAATATAGTGTTTTACATAAGATAAATTCATTTATAAATATTCATTAGAAATATAAAAGGATTTTATACATCATGGTATTTTATTTATAATTTTTAGACATTAAATAAATAAATTTATTTATGACACAATGATGTTGCAGTAATTAACTTATTCTTGAAAGAATCAAATAAATGGTATTATAAATATTAAATTAAATACAATTTCAATGTTTTTATTAAATCCACTAATTTTATAGTGGAATATGACATGTTGGGATAGATTAAATGTATTTTTTTTGATGTAATCATGTTGTTTTTATTTTAACAAAAAACAAATTCCAAATAGTGTCAAAATTGACATAATATAGTATTTCAAACAAATATTATATTATTAATTGATATAGTGGTCTTAAAAATCTAAGGTTCTTCCAAAAGAATTATATAATAATATATATGACATTTATGAAACAATTGGGGTTCGATTGGAAGTATATATAATTTTTATTAACCATATAGTGTAAGAATACATGAAGACACGGTAAAAGATAAATTATTTAACTTAGAGTTAAATCTAAATGATAAGGTTAAAATGGTAACCTAAACCAGTCTAAAACCAGTTGGTTGGGTTGTTTTAGACCTATCCCCACCATATACTTGAAATAATAAACTTTTCAACCATTATAAACCAAATATAAATTTATTATAAAATAATATTTTATGTTTTTCCTACGGTGCCCCTCATCCTTCTTATAAAAGAGAACACCCCCTTCTCTATAATTAACACCATCTAAGAAATTTGGATCAGCCAATACCTACCCAAATACATTCTCAACTATCATTCCTTCAACCTAGAGCCCTTATTTTGATCATAAAGGCAATCTAAAGATCCCTTTTGATCAAATCAAAAGGAAGAACATGAAGAACAGGTAATGATTTCAGCTCCCTCTTTCAAGTTCCTTTCTTCTTCCACTTCCTTTTTTTGGTGTTTCCATTATAAAATAATAAGTCCAGTATATTCTTTATACTGTAATGTTATTATAATTATGGTACAACCAAATTCATTATTCTATCCACCTTTTGAATAAAATGTCACCATACGTGTCTACGTACGACATACCATCTCCACGTCGTGGTGTAATTGTTATTCAATACATTATTAATTGGATGGGTATAATAGTGATGTGTATAACATGATAATTATTCTTTATATATTATATTTCATCCAATTATATATTATATCAATAACAAAAGAATGATATTTTCGCTCGTGCGTATGTACGGATGACCGTCTCCACGATTCGATGAGATTTATTTCCAAGATCACCATTCATCGACGATTATTAAAATATATATTACTAATAAGTATCTAATATATGAAATTATAATGCTACTAGAGATATATATATTTATATATATAACTATTTATGTACTTACATATATCTTATTCACTTACTTCAATTCAATACTATATAAAAACGGGAATAGTGTTTATGCGTACGTATGGACTACCATCTCTATTAATGGTGTTTTCCATTTCATATATACATCTATTATAAATTTTTATATGCTAAATATATATGATAAATTAATAATGTTTTATATTCTGAAAGTATTTAAATCATGATCTAAGTTATACAATCAAGAGTAACAAGTTAAAACACTTACGATAAAGAAAGTGATTATTATCCGAAATATCAATATAACATTGAAATTATTATTAAATGGTTAGTATAGAGTCATAAATGAATAATGTATGATATAATAAATATTATTATGGTTCTGGTATAATTTAATAACATACTATAGTCTTCATATAGGAGGCTAAATGTACCCTCGACTAAAGGAAAGTGCAAGGTAAGGGGTTTTCATCTCACTCCTTATTCCCATGAGATTCATACCATATTGCCACTATTGACTTTTTTTTGGTGTATGTACCACTCGTAATTGTATTATTTTTTTAATACACTTTAATTTATGTGTTTTTCATATTTATTGTATGATACCTTTGTCATGGGCTATATGTTTCATAAGTTACCAAATTTGTAAGGGTTAATTTCACAATATCTTTATAATCCGAGGATGTTTTTACGTAAGTATCTACTGGGACATATTTATTATCCATTCCCATTTTTTATGGAAGAGTTGTCAAGGGATTATATTAAGGGAGCTTTTACTAAAACATCATTTCAAATTTTTTAAATATTTATTCTTCTAAATATTTCTCACTAATGTCCATGTCTTCAAAATAGTTTTTAAGGATTTATTTATATGGACATGAATGTATTTAAAATTTTACTTCCATTAAAAAGATTCAATGTGTTATGGGACAATTTGACTAAAAAATATCTTTAATTTAATTATTTTCCAAATTGTGTGACTTTTAAATGTTTTCATTAAAAAGTGGCATTTCTCTCAAAGAGTTTTACAAATCATTTTCATCAATGTAAAAATACTTTCATGGATTTTAAAAATGAATTGATGTTGATTTATCATGATAGAAATCTTCCATATTGTGTTGATGGTTTTGTGATATGTTTTACTATGGATGTGTTATTTTTATACCAAACATGGTTTATGGTAATGTGTTGACATTTCGTATGCTAGTTTTAATATGAATGTTTATGTTATGTTTAGACCTTTTCATATGAGGAATGCATTGGACTTAGTAAGTGATGGGTGGAGCCCGCTATAGATCCTCGATGCATCGGTAGGACTCATGAAACAAATTAGTGTCTTGGCATGAGGCCATGACAAAATATTATTTATTGTATTGGCACGATGCCTTGTCTACGTGGTTATGATAGTCTGGCATTATGCATTCCATCGTTTTGAATGTGGTTATTGATATTTAATGTGTTATTCAATTAGTATAATATTTATATGAATATGTAAATGGAATTATTTTATTTTATTTCTGCCATATTATGCTGAAGTTCATGTTTAAAAGGATTTTGTTTTAGTTTTATACGTTGCCTTAAATGTTTATGCATATTTTTGAAAGTTTCCGGTGTATTTATTACCCTTACTGAGCGTTTGAGCTCACCCCTTTCTATGTCTTATTTTACCAGGATTCAAAGAAGTGTATTTTGATTGATATGAAGGGTTAATACAAGGGAATAATGGTGTTCATAAAGGATTATTTATTATGTTTTGTATGTTATAAAGTGTAATGTAACATTCATGTATTTAATCTATTTTCCAAGACTGCTAAACCGATCATTCCTTCGGGACTTGATTCCTTGTAATCATGCCAATGTATTAAAATAATACACAAACTCAGGGTAACTGGGTTCAGGGCGTTATAGTTGGTATTAGAGGAAGTTTAGAAATATCCTTGGAAACTAGATTTAGATAAACTCTGATTAGAGAACATTACCCTAATATAGATTTAAGGATTAGTATAGAAGAAATTCATAGGATTTTGATATTGTAGAGATTTTGTGAGTTTTCTAAGAAATGCATCCCTATCTGGATATTAGCAGGTAGTTGCAGCTCTGGAACAGATGTTCCTAGGGGTAAAACCCAAATACACCTCTTTGATCTAGACTCAAACGGGAACTGGTGCACAACAATGGGCCTTTCTGCACTCTTGGTTAAGAGACTCCTGAGGGATATGCTTAAGATAATTCTCCTTTTCTTTACAATCCATTATGAAGGGATTATGAGTATATACATTTTAAAAGAAGGCATTTTTATGAGTATGGATTATATCCATAAACTATTTAATTAATGATAAGTGTTTTACAAATTCGGGATTAGGTATTGCTATTCAAAAACTAATCTAGTGTATGCCATTGTATAAAAATGGAGCCCAGTAGAAGGAATGTGAACTCCAGTAATACACATGACCCAAAGAGTAAGAAAGATCATATCTTACATTGTCTTAAGCTAGAATTTAGAAGGGAAATAGTCTCCCACGTATTATCATCATATAAGGAAATAGTATAATGTGTTGTAAGATAAGTAAAGAATTCTCGGAGTCCTATGGATTTGAAGGGAATCTAGAGAAGGAAAGGATGCAGAGAGAAGGACAGATAAAGGCAATAAGGCAATGAAGTATTTTTCCATATTTGATAATTGTGGAAAGAATCACCTTGGAAAATGCTTTAAGGTAATGGGAGTATGTTATAAGTGTGGAGAAAAAAGACACCAAGTACGTGATTGCAAGGGAAAGAAAAAGGTTTCAAATGTACAATGCTTCATCTACAAGGAGTTTGGATACTATGTGAACCAATGTCCCATTCATCAGACTATGCCGAAAATGATACTATTGGATAATAATCACGTTATGATACTACCAAAGATGAAGAGGAATGACTATTGTTCTTATGTTGTTATTTTGGAATTATTTTATTGAAGTGTTGTATCGATGATGTGCTGGAAATAAATAACGATTGTACTGCAGTACTATTTCATTGAGGATTTGAGATTTTATGCTACTAATAAAAGTGAATCTACAACAAGTTAAACGTTTTTTAAAATAACATGGTTCAATGAAAGATAAACCTCAATATGGTTATAATATTGAGGTACTGATTTTGGAATATGATATGGTTGATTTGGATAAATTAAATTGGATATTCTTGACTACCTTGAAGGTAATTAATGATTTGTATATTCCATTCTTGTTGGGGTTTACAACATTTTAGGATGGATGAAGTATATCCAGTATTCTATAAGGAATAAGGAAGCATGAATGTAATCAATAAAGTTTTATGGAAATTCTGGATGTTTCAGTGTTTTAAAAGAATACATGATGACGGTATTCACATGCTATTACAGTGTAAAAAGGATCGACATTATATTTACCTTTAATATAAATTTTGGATTGAGAGTTTATAGAATTATTTTGGATAAGTCTAATGTTTTGAATGGATTAGGTTTGAAAGGTTATTTTGGAAAACACGCAGATCGTGTGACGACCCGTCGCGTCGGACAATGCTGTGGGAATCGAACACACAACAATGGTGTAATTGGGATTTATAGCCTACCACTGGACTACGTGAAGTTCCTAGATGGTTTAATGTATTTTTTAAAGGTTCTGATATGTAAATTATAAATTCATTATATTTGGAACCCTATATGATTAAGATAAATAGAGTATTTTTGAGTTGTGTTATGTTTTGGGGAGAAAGATGAGTTTTTGGTAGAAATTTAATAATGGATAAAACACTAATTATAAAGTTAGTATATCTCCTTATGATCTTATCCAATCTCATAATTTAATTCCCCAACATTAAGAAAATTAACTTAGAACAAAAATGTTGTCCTAGATATTACCTTAGGTCATCACAAATTTATGGCTTTGGGATTGTTGGCCTTTTCATAGCCATGTTCTCTACCACTATCTATCAGATATTAGTGGGTAGATTTATCTTCAATATCCATATTTTCTTACATGGAACCCTTATATGTGTTATTTTTGATAACCTCCATACTTACCACTCTTTATTTTAAATAGAGGCTTCATTAATCCATTTTTCGATGTGGGATTTCAACTATGATATTTTCAAATGTCAACCCCAAGTTTCCAATACTGAGCATAAATTATGAGGACACAATTTATTGAATGAGGGAAGAATGTAACACCCCATGATTTCATTGAACACATCTCTTTGAATAATACAGTAGCGTGTGTTATACGCAACTTCGAGTTCTAACACATCACCACAAATCATACTAGCCGTTAAGAATAGTAATGCCCACTTTTAGAAATTTTATAAATTTTACCTTTCAAAATGAACGTAATTTTTGGTTTCGGAATATCGAAATTAGGTTAGGGTGAATTTTTGGTACTTTTTTGGATAACTTTCACATTATGAAGAATAGTGAAAATTACTAAATTTTAATTAAAAACCACTTTTATAATCAAAATAATTAATAGTGATAAATTATGAATTCGAGTGGTTTTAAATTATATTTAGAATATATTTTTACAATTTAATCCAATATGGGTCATTGGACATAATTTTACATTTAAACCGTACATAAATAAATGTCTATCTTTTAATAGTTATTATTTCTTAAAAACACGTTTTTTACAGCGGGAATTAATTTTAAATTAATATATGGAACTTCTATTTTTTGAATTTGGTAAAATCGACTTCATTATTGAATTTAGAATATCAAAATAAGATTAGGGTAAATTTTTGATATTTTTCTGAAAAATTTTAATTTTTGATGGATAGTGAAAAACACTAAGTTATAGCCTAAAATCGAATTTTTATTTAAAAAATTATTTATTTTATTTAAATTATTTAATGTCAATATAGATACATAATACCTATATAAGGTCAATTTAATTCATTGGAGTCATTTTATAATAATTTTAGATATATAAAAATTTTATTGAACTTTTCACCGTCTTTTACCCACTTCCTCGGAGCTTTTGCAAATTCACATAAAACATAATTTTACTGCTTTTGAGAGTTGAATTTTGAAAATCCAAGAGACACGATTAATATCAAGGTGTAAAATGTGGTTCGGTGAGATGAAAATTATTTTTGGTGAATAGTAACTGTTTACTTTTATTTACCACGGTTAAAAGTAAATAGGATAATTAAGGGTAAAATGATATTAATATTACCCTCACACATGTCCTAATTCTATTAGACAAGTATATCTTGACAAAAAATGTAAGAACTCGGATCTTCGTTCTGGTTTGTTTTTCCATTTTCCGGAATTTTTAAGGAAAATAAATTTTCTGGAAATTTTTGAAGTACACGATGTGTACTTTCTTAGTACACGCAGTGTACTCATCCCCGGCTCGAAGCTGTGTGTTGGCCATGCCTGAGCCACACACACAGTGTGTAGGGGTGACGTGGAGGCCGATTTTGGCGGAGTACGGAAGCACCCACTACAGGCCGTGTATCTTAAAAATACACGTCGTGTACTTTTATTTTTTTACTAAACGGACCGGGGTCGGGCCTAATCCCCGATGTCATCTTCTTCTCCAGTTTTCATCCATCCAAAGAGACCAGTATGGCCGAACCTTCGATGAGCTCCCGCCTCTTCATCCGTTCTCTGATTTGAGCGCGGTTGATTGCGTTGGAATCACAACGTTGAGCTCTCCCTTCTTCTTGAGTCTTGTTAATTGATTTCTCCTGGTTTTCAATTGATCGTAGGATGATCGTTTTGTGCGTTTTCTCAGATCTACATCATTCTATGGAGAATACGTCATCGTCGTTCCCATATATCGATATCCTAGGATCGAGGTAGCTAGTTTGTGCCTTTTTGTAGAATGTTGACGATTATTTTGTTCAAATTCCACCAATACCCTTGAACGAGGTGTTGCATGTTCCTATTTTTTCCTTTTTTTATTGCCCGCTTTGCATGATTGATCGAGTAGATGTTTTTCATGTGATTATGGAAACTTTACTGTACCTTTGATGTTTGTTATGCTTGTTCTGCATGTTTGGAGTTTTGCCAGTTTCCATGCCTAGTTGTAGGATAGTGGAACTGTTGCTTTGTTATGCTACAGATCCTTAGTTTATAGCCTCGTAGTTCTTGAGTATTACTTGAATGATGCACGCGCACTGAGCATGTTTAGTTTCACTCAGGACTGTGAGAAACTAGAGTAGTTGACCAAAGGGAGAATTGATGGAAGGGATTCTCCAGAGTGTCTTTTAATTATGATGCGAGACCACATGGGGAATTGACATTGAGTGCTTCCTCAGAGAGTCTATAGTTCCTCGACGCGGGCCACTGGGGGAATAGATGATGAGTGCTTCCCCTGAGATCCTTTAGCACGATACGAGACTATAGGGGGAATTGACGTTGAGTCCTTCCCCAGAAAGTCTATTATTAATTTCATAGCTGAACCTGAGGGGTGAGACTGTGTGTGCCTCCTAGAGGGTTGCTAATACATGTAGGTTGAACCATAGGGGTTAGGCTATGAGAGATACTCAGAGGGTTACTTGTTTTCTTCTTGTTGCTAGTTGTTTACTTGTGTACTTTATTGTTAGAACTGTAAATTGTAGCTATTTGTGCTTTCCTGTTTACTGCTTCTTGTTTTATTACTTGCCTTGTATTAATTGACTGTTAGGAATAAATCTTTGGGTGACTGCCTACTCGGATTGTATCTCACATCCTATTTGGGCTGGGATTTTGGGCCCAAGAAGACTCTGTTGCTGCAGGTATAGATAAGGGCAAGCACCCCTCTACTTCAATTACTTGATTTCCCTGAAGTTGGATAGTATGGGACCGATACGGGGCTCGCGATGCTGAGGAATTTTTTTTTCTTTTCACTTGTCTTCAGTTGTATTCCATCATGTTGTTGTGTTTGATGCTTTCTATAGATACTTGTACCTACTGCAACATTGTCATCATTTCTATATGTATTCATTGCTTCCGTTGTTTGGTTTCTGCTCTTTTGCATGTTTTTACTGCTTCTACTATTGACTGTTGTTGTTTTTTGATGTATACGTTACATAATGACGGAATAGTTTCCCCACCAACTCACCAAGGCCCTCACTGCTAGTCGGCAGCCTCTGGCATTCGGGGAAACACGCTTGAGTTCATGTGGTGAACCGGGTACTGGGCACCAGTGGAGGGGCTCCAGATTCAGGTCGTTACAAAGTTGTATCAGAGGGGTTGTTTTCGATTGCCTTCTATTTAGAGACTTTATCTAGGGATAGGACAGATTCGGTACATGGCATTAAGCTATGCTCGGGAGTAGCTAAACCGTGTCTAGGGAAAATCCATACTACCTTGTTAGTTGCAGTTTTTCTGGTTTTGAGATTTTATGGTTGATTTGATCTCACCTAGAGTGATTCACATGACTTGTGCTATTATAGTTTTGATATTTCAGTTCTATTTCTATCGCAACCGAATAAGATAAGGGTATTCCATCACATGCATCATATAGGCACTGGTAGAAATCACATGCCATGCATTCTTTCCTTTCCATCTAGGGTACATTAGGGATTGAATGATGTCGTGATAGTATTCGTGTAGATTATGTATGTTGATGTGATATATTCTTGATAGAATCCATGTTTTAATGTTATAGAGCTATTGTTTTTTCCTTGTATATGACTGTAGGAGATGCCATTCTTTGATTCGTGGGGAGTATGGGCCCGCACGGATTGAAAATTGGCACCTCTTTCCATTATTTTTAGTGTTTCTAGGAGTTTGAGCAGTTTCTGAGCTACTGCCCAGAAAAACCCAAAATACACGGCATGTACTTTTTTGATACACGTAGTGTAGTTTTCAGGCAGTGTCACTGACCGTGTGAGCAGAACACATTGTCTTGAATGTAACTTTATGAACATGCCTTATATGGTATGTACACACCATGTATGTTCGGAGCTATGCACTAAGTCGTGTCACTAACAACACGGGTCAATGATGCTCAGGTAGAACACGTCGTGTCCTTAGGTAACACACCGTGTCCTTAGGGAACATGCCGTGTCCTTAGGGAACACGCCGTGTCCTTAGGGAACACACTGTGTAGTCTTTTCTAGGTACCCAGTCGTGTCACGAACAACACGGGACATGGTCACCTTGCCTATGCATGCGGTGTTTTTTCAGAGCATGCCGTGTAAGGTTCAACCATGTAGGCGGTCCTGTGTTTCACAAACATGGGCCGCTGAAGCCTTGTCTACTACACACCTTGTGTGTTAAGAACACGCCATGTAGTCTCGGGTTAAGTCGGACCGTGTGGGTTAGCTGTGTAAGGAGACTCGGGCAGGGGAACAGTTTCTAGTACACGCCGTGTGTGGGTGCAACACGCCGTGAATTTTGAAGTATACACGTCTTGTAGGGTAGGAGTACATGCCCATGTCAGTGGGTTAAGAAGACACAACGTATAGTTTTATACACACCGTGTAGTCCAGTTTTGTAAACTTGTGTATTTTTCTTCCCATGTTTATTTGTTGTACTCTTCTGTTCTCTGCCCTCGTATTCCTGATATAAGGTGTTCTTTTGATGTTTCAGATATATGCCTTCTAGACGTCCTTCGGTTGTACGTCTGTCATCAGGCAGTGATCTGATGCCAGATATGGCTGATGAGAGACTTCCTGCCGACCCTCCAGTCGAGCCAGCCATGGCACCGACTGTTATGCAAGTTGCAGGCACTGATGCGTAGTTCAGGGAAGGTTTCATGAGGATGATGCAGACCTTCCATGGAGCGCCGCCTCCTGCCACGACTATGGTAGACTTGACATGGGGTTTTCAACAACAACATCCTCCTACTATCTAAGGGGGGGGGACCTCAAGTTGCATATTCATGGTTAGAAGCAATGTTGACTGTCATCGAGCATCTGGAGACGCCTCCAAAGAGTTAGGTAAAGCTCACTACCTACCTGCTCTGAGACTCTTCCAAGAGGTAGTGGTACGTGATCCCACAGGCAGGTCAGCAGTAGGCTATGGATTGGGAGGAGTTCTAGCACGTGTTCAATGACTACTTATACCTGGAGACCTTGTGGGCCGATCGAGCCCGAGAGTTCATGAGCTTAGATCAGGGTACTCTTTCTGTCATAGAGTACTCCGTTCATTTCACCGAGCTGTAGCGCTTCACGCCCCTCCGGGATGGGAGTGGGGTGTTCTTAGTAAGGAAGTTTGAGGATGGAATTAGGTGGGAAATATGCTCACCGGTGAAAATCTTCTAGATGACTTCCATTACTTCCATTGTCAACCAGTCACTGATTGAGGAGTGAAATATGATAGACTATGGAGCTTCGAGCCCGGGAGGTTCTGCTTCCAGAGCTAGTTTGCTTCCAGAGCTAGTTTGCATCCAGATGACAGCAAGATGAACCGTAGAGAGCCTACATGAGGTGATCCGAGGAAGCGAGATACATTGTCAGGCATCTAGGGTATATGCTACCAGTGTGGCCGGTTAGGGAACATGAGGCCACAGTTCCAGAGGGACCCCATGGAGTACCGATCTTGCGGCAAGATTTGTCAGCTTCAGCGTTTCTCTCAGGTTTTCTCACCAGCAGCTGGTGACCAGAGTTCTTCCATGACTCCTCATTGAGGAGCAGCACCACCGGTTTCTCACCAGTCAGGAAACTGGAGTTCTTCCGGACATTCAGGCTAAGGTGGAGGTAGAGGTCGTGGCGGTCAGCCACCAGTTCCTCAACACCAGCAGGGAGGTTTAGCTCAGAGTGGTCAGCCAGAGACGTAGGGCCACGATACAGGCTAGTCTTTTTTCATGGAGCAGACTTATCAACAGAAGGATCCCGACCCTTCTATAGTTCATGGTACGATTTTAGTAGCCTCAGTTTTATCTTCACCACATTTTGATACTGGTGCTACGCATAGGATTATCTCTATTGCTATCATGGAGAGCCTTGGACTCTGCATATTTTCCTCTACTGACTAATTAACACTAGACACACCTTTGGGAATGAGGACATCTAGTGTACGCCAGTGTAGAGAGTGCCCTCTCGAGGTTGCAGGGCATCGCTTCTCATGGGATCTCTATGTCCTAGAGATGACAGGAAATGATGTCATCCTCTACATGGGCTGGTTGATTCCCTTCCAGGCAGTCATCGACTATTATCGCCGCATATTGAGTTTCCTTTCCCCATAGGGCGATTCATTTGTTCATAATGGAGAATGGGACATTCGGGAAAGTCAGGCAGGACTTGAGCATCTTGGGCTAGAAGGGGTGACCGCCCAGATTGCTAGTCTTTATCTAGATGATCAGGGGACTCCATAGTTAGAATTTCCTCTGGTGTTGGATCATTTTAGGGACGTCTTTCCAGAGGACTTTTCAGGTTTTCCTCCAAAGCATGAGCTAGACTTATCAATTGAGCTCGTGCTAGGAGCGGCACCAGTGTCCATTCCTCCTTATAGGATGGCCAAACCTGAGTTGAAGGAGCTCAAGAAGTAGTTTGAGGAGCTATAAACTATGGGTTTCATCTTAACCAATACTTCTCCTTGGGGTTCTCATGTCCTATTTGTGAAGAATACAGATGGTAACCTTCGGCTTTGTGTGGATTATCGGAAGCTGAACCAGTTGATGGTCTAGAACTGATATCCCATGACGAGGATCGATGTCCTATTTGATCAGCTTCGAGGTGCCTGGGTGTTCATGAAGATCAATTTGAGATCCGGTTATCATCAGTTGTGCATTAGACCATCAGATATACCTCTGACAGCCTTCAGGAGTAGGTATGGTCTATACGAGTATATAGTCATGTCGTTCGGTCTCACGAATGCACCTGTAGTTTCCATGGCACTGATTAAACAAGTTTTCCATCCTTACTTGGACTCATTTTTTGTGGTCTTCGTGGATGATATCTTGGTGTACTCTCACACTCGACATGACCATGCCCCACATATTGAGATCGTTCTGAGTACACTGACAGAGCATCGACATTATGGTAAACTCTCAAAGTGCCAATTCTGGAAGGATCAGATTCACTTCATGGGTCACGTCATCTCAGAGGCAGGAGTATCAGAGAAAGAGAGATGTAGTTTCCTGGGAGAAGTTGAAGAACCTCTTTGAGGTACAAAGTTTCCTAGGGAAGGTTGGATACTACAGACACTTCATACAGGACTTTTCTCGTCTAGAATCACCTTTGACAGGTCTTACCAAGAATGGGGCCAAGTTCTTATGGTCAGATTCTTGTGAGTCAGCCATTTAGGAGCTGAAAGAGAGGTTGACGTCAGCACTGATACTATTCTTGCCAGATCTAGGAACGAACTACACTGTTTACTGTGATGCTTCAGGTATCAGGTTGGTAGCTGTGCCTATGCAAGGGGATGGATTCGTTGAGTACGAGTCTCGGCAGTTGAGGCCACATGAAAGGAACTACCCATCACATGATCTGGAGTTGGAAGTTGTTGTTCATGACTTACGCTATTGGAGACACTATATGATGGGGGAGCACTTTGTGGTCTTCATTGACCACAAGAGTCTCAAGTATATCTTCACTCAGTGTGATCTGAATCTGAGGCAACGTAGGTGGGTTGAGTATCTATAGTCTTTTGACTTCGAGTTCGACTATAATCCAGGGACGAGCAATTCAGTGGCGTATGCGTTGAGCTGGAGAACTCAAATTCAGGAAGTTCAGGAGGCCAGTAGTGAGTAGCAGCTGATGTCTCTATTCTCCAAGATGCATCTAGAGGTTCATGACAGACAGGGACATACCTTCCTATCTTCTATAGCCGTTAACTCTACACTTCTTGATTGGGTAAGGATGAGGCAGCTATCAAACTCTGAAGGCTTAGTCCTGTTGGAGAGTGTGTCAGGAGAGGACACTCTTCCCAGATGGACAGTGGGCGAGGATGAGATCTTGCGTTTCCAGGGATGCGTATGGGTGCCAGATGACATAATCAAGGAGCTGATGTGGTATTTTCATTCCTCAGTTTGGGAAGATCATATTGGCGTCACCAAGATGTATTGGGATCTTCATCGCCAATACTGGTGTCCATGTATGAAGAAGGATGTTGCTGGTTTCTCCATGAGATGTTCTACTTGTCAACAGGTGAAGGTAGAGCATTAACGACCAGCATGCCTTTTACAGCAGTTACCCATTCCAGAGTGGAAATGGAACGATGTCATGATGGACATAGTGACTAGGTTGTCGAGGTCTCCTCTAGGGAACGATGTTGTTTGGGTTGTCGTCAATAGGCTTATGAAGGTTGTGCACTTCGTTCCGATTAAAGACGCCTTCAGTGTTGATGATCTGTGATGACTTTACCTTCGGGAGATCATTTTCCTGCATGGAGTTCCACACTCAATTATTTCAGTCAAGGATGCACTCTTTACCTCTCGATTCTGGTAAGGAATTCAGAAGGCCTTGGGTACACGTGCACTTTTGAGTACAACATACTATCCCCAGACTGATGGCCAGTCCGAGCGCACGATCCAGGTGCTTGAGGATATGATCCATGCTTGCATCATAGACTTTGTTGGTTCTTTGGAGAAGCATATCCCTCTGGGGGAGTTATCCTACAACAAAAGTTTCTAGGATTCCATTCAGATGGATCCATACGAGGCAACATACGGTAGGCCATGCCGATCACCCCTATGCGGGCTGGAGGCAGGGGAGGCAACTTTGCTAGGACCTCGTCTCGTTCAGGAGACCTCAGAGCCGATAGAGATGATGTGGAAGCAGATGGCTACAACACAGTCTCGATAGAAGTCTTATGTTTATTAGCGGAGATGACCTCTTGAGTTCGAGGTCGGAGATCAGGTTTTCTTGCGTGTCACATCAAGGTTGGGACACAAGAGGATTTGGAGATTGGGTAAGCTTTCACCACTGTACGTCGGGCCATTTGAGGTCTTGGAGAGAGTGGGGATGGTCGCCTATCAGTTGTAGCTATATCATAGGTACCGAGCCATGCAGGACGCCTTCCACATCTCTCAACTCCAACATTACATTTCAGACCCGTCTCACATCTTTCAGCCTGAGTAAGTCGAGCATTAAGCTGATGCGTCATTCGAGGAGCATCCTATCCAGGTTTCCGATTGCAGTACGAATGGTCTCCGTGGGTGGTCTGTTCCTCTGGTATGAGTGCTATGGTAGCACAGGCGAGTACATGACGAGACTTGGGAGAGGGAGGCCGATGTACGATCGTAATGGCCGGAGCTGTTCAGGGTTTCTTCTTCTCCGCCTCAATAGGGAAATTTGGGGACAAATTTTATTAATGGGGGATGTTTTTAAGAACCTGGACCTTCTTTTAGGTATGTTTTTCGTTTTTATGGAGTTGTTATGAAAAATAAATTTTCTGGAAATTTTCAATGTACATGCCGTGTACATTCTAAGTACACACCGTGTACTATTCCTCGGCTCAAAGCCGTGTGCTGGCGATACTCGGGCCACACACACGGTGTGTAGGTGCGATGTGGAGGCCAATTTTGGCAGAGTATGGAAAAACCCACTACACGCCATGTATCTTAATAATACATGCTGTGTACTTTTCTTTTTCT